>MU223109.1:17190-43809 GCA_018584345.1 Thuja plicata | reverse complement strand
AACTCACACTTCTTAAAATCTCTTCGCAGGTTTATATCACTATGATGATCGAAAGAGAAAAACTAATCAGATTCCTCAAAATGGGACACTCAACAATGTTCGTGTTTGAAATGAAAGATGGGTACGAATACCGTAGACATATGAACAACATGACACTCTTCGACAAAATAGTAAAAAAACTTCACAAGGAGATTTCCAAAAATAACAATGCTACTGATGATCAGATTAAGATGATTGCGCAGATACAAGCAAACAAAAACATCGCATGGATGGAAGGGCCGCTTGGATGGACTGCTTGGGTGGAGCAGTTTGATGACTTACTTTATTAATTTCCTACTACTTTCTTCTTTTATGTAAAGCTGTGCTTCTTATAAGTAATGCATTTTATACTCTCGACCGATTTTGGTGGTGACTCCCACTCCGTGTGAGGCTTGCCTCCGGAGCTGGTGTCTTCTTGAGAACTCTTCGATCTGTATATTTCACTCTTTTTGATTTCTCTATATTTAATATTAAAAAAAAAATTTATATAAAATTTAATAGCTATTTAAAAATTCATTTTGTATATATTATTTTTTTGAAATTAATTTTAATTTAAAATATTAAAATATTTAATTTATAATTGTTAATTAAAATTCTAATTATTTAATATTGTTGACCACAAAATTACTAAGAAATAAATTATGTCTAGATTATAACAAGAAATATGATATCTATTATAAATATAGATATAAAGGAAGTTTTTAAATTGATAAGATCACGGTGAAATGAAGGGGTGCTCTGCCTTTTCTCGGTGTACAACTGGCTTCTGACGGCGACCGTCTTTTGCAAGTGACAGGTGTGATCTTCCATGTTATGCGTTGTATCTTTTTATTAGTTCCTCACCTCCCTTTCTGGCCCGGTTTGCATTTATGACTCCTCCTTTGGAGCCAGATCCTCTTGGCGAAATAAAATTGCCTCATAAAATTACCAAATCTGAGTCTGCCATTAAGGATAGCTCAAAATTTGAGTCTATGGGTGTTACTGGAGTCACAGAAACCGGTAAGAGCTCAAGGAATGCTTTGGTTTCTCTCTCCATCTCTCCTTTTTCAGATATGCTTGATGAAATTGTTAGAGAGAAAGATAGGCTAAGGGACAAAGCTATTTTCTTTGCCATTGTTGAAGTTGATAAATGTCCGCCAAGGAATTTTATTGATGATTAGTTTCATAATTATTGGAATTTAAAGTTAGGGCTGCATATTTCTTTCTGTAGACAAATTCAAAGAGGTTTATTTGTGATTTTCTTTCCTAACCCTGAATCTCAAGTCGTTGCTCGTAAGAAATAATATTGGAATGTAGGAAATGCTTCTTTTTGTGCCCTTGCCTGGACTTCGGAAGCCATTCATAAGGAAATCTTAGCTCTTTTTAGCCCCACAGTGGATACTGTTGAAACAAGTGCCTCCCTTCTTATGGAAATTTCTTCACCAACTGCTTGAACCCTTGGGTAAGATCACTAGGTTAGATGAGACCTACAGATTAGTGCCACATATGGATGCTCAGGCCCTAATTTCACTTATCCTGGGGAGAGATATCCCTAACACACTTGACATCAACATCTTTGATGAAAAATTCTCTTGCCCTTTGGAATTGCTAGGTGGGCTCAATGCTTGTTTCCTCTGTAGAAAGGAAGGACATTTGAGAAAAGACTTCCCCATTATAAAAAAAAAACTAATAGCTAAAATTATGACATCCCACACTACTAAAAAACTGAAACCTCCCTCTGCTAAAAATCTGACTTCTCCCACTGTTTCTCCTTTGACAAAGACTTTTCCACCAAGCGAACAAACTAAATCTGCTAACGCAACTAGTTCTAGCATTCCAGCTCCTTCTACCACTGAGACAACCGTAGTTGTTCTTGATAGGACTCTGAATGATGGTTTTCAAACTATGATTAAAAAATCAAACAAAAGAAGATGAAGATTCAATAAGCAGACCACTATTTTTTCTGGATCGTTGCCTGTGAATCCACCTCCGTCCTCCCTAGAAGAAAACCATATTGTCATCTCTTCTCATATCAATCCTAAAAGTATCTCCAACCAAAATTCAAAAATTACTTCTAGCTCTAATAACAATAATATAACCTGTAGCGTACCTCCTATAATATAACTTGACTTCTTATGTACCATCTTTGGTGCTCACTTATCTCAGACTAAATCTATTTGTCTCTGGGTGGTATGAACTTCCTCCTGACTGGTTTAAGAAGTATGACTTCCAATGGGGTGGCCCTCAAAAAATTGTGAGATATCTGGGCATTCCCTTCTTTATTGAGCCTTCTCTTAAGGACATGTGGTTTTGGGTGAAAGATAAGATCACCAAAAAGCTTGGTAAATGGTATAATAAAGTCATGTTTATGGCTGGCAGAGTTCAAGTGTGTCAAAAAATTCTTTCTTCCTATAGTAGTTATTACTCTTCTTTTTGGATGTTTAATAACTATCATATTTTAGAAATCTAGAAGACCATTAGAAACTTCCTATGGTCTGATGGTAAAGACCATAAGAAACTCCATGTTGTTAATTGGGTTTTGTGTCATACTGACAACCTCCTTGGGGGTTTAGGGTTGAAGGATCTCAAAACTCAAGGGATTTCCCTTGCTGCTAAGTGGAACTTTCACTCTCTAGATGGTGACCAACCGTGGAAGATTCTTGTTAGAACCAATATTGAAAGAGGATTCCCTAAAAATGCAAAATCATGGAAAAATATTCCCCTATGTGACCTGATTGATGGGAATTTTACTACTTATGTTCAGGGATCTGTGATTTTTAAGTCTATTTGGAAGGCTTGGGATTATGTTAAACTCTTTCTTCCTAATAGTACCTTCCATGATTGCTCCCAACTATATGGTGAAAGATCGATTTGGTGGAACTTATACAACGTTGGAAAACCTTTGGCCTTATCTCAAGGATGCTTTACCAGGCACTGGAACAAGTTGGCCATCTCTCAGTTGATTGTTTTTTTTTAACATTACATCATTATTACTTGGGAGGAACTTAGCTCCAAGTTTAACATTCCTCCTTCTCAAAAGAAAACCTACAATATGATTATCAACGCTTGCAAAGATTTACCTTCAATTTGTAATGTTGACTCTCACAGATTTACTAACCTCAAATGGTCGGATGGAACTATTGTTTCCAAAATTAAATCTAAGAACATATACAAGGTTATTGATTACAATGGTTCTATCATAAAACATGTCAATAATATATACTATTCTGATTTAGATGTTTGCTTTTGGAAAAAATACTTTGATAAACTCAGGAAATGCCCTATTGAGCCCAAAATCAAATGTTTTAAGTGGCTCATGTTATTTGATAGACTTCTGATAAGGAAGGATCCTCTCTCTACCGATCTTTGCACCATTTGCAAACTCCCAGATACCTGTAGACATATTTTATTTGATTGTACTTTTGCTAAAGAAATATGGATGATGTTTAGCATTACTTACCCTAAGTTTGTTAACATTTTTGAAATTATTACTGGTGAATTTGTAATCTCAAAAAAGACACTAACTTGTTCTAGAGTATTTTATTTTCTAACATTCTTTGGCAGATCTGAAAAAGCAGAAATGAAGAGAGGTATCAAAGCATTCCTAGAATCCTCACTGAGTCTTTTCAAAAACTCATATATTTTAAAATTTTCCCACACGTTCATGTTACGATGCTTCTTGAAAGGGAAAATCTGAGAAGATTTCTGCAAATGGGACACTCCACGATGTTCTTTTTTTAAATGAAGGATGGTTACGATTGGAGATGGAACATGGACAACTTACAAGTGTTCGATGAGACACTGAAAAATCTAAACTAGGAAATTAAAAGAGTCAAGAATAATTCGAATGATAAGATCCTTATGGTGGCCCAAATCCAGGAAAAGAGAAACATTGTGTGGATGGAAGGCTCAAAGGGTTGGACCACATGGGTTGAGAACTATGATGATGTACTGTACTAGATTTTTCAATTTCCTTTTTTGTTGTTGGTTGCTTCATTGTAATCTCATGTAGTTATCTCTGATACTCACGGTGTGAAGCTAGGCCTCTTTGTTAAACATTTTGATATAATTTTTTGATCCCTCTATAGTTAATACAAAAAAAAATTAATTGAACTTCAATTTTTGGGAATGGGCATTCTACTTTAATATTCTAGTTAAGAAAATAATCAGTATTGTTTTGAAAGATAATTTTAAAAATATGTTTATTAATTTATGTTGATTAATTTTTTTATATATTTATAGGCATAAAATTAATTTTGAAATAAACAATTACTGAAAAATCTTAAGAACATACAATTTTACAATTTCAAATTTCACCACTTTCTAAAATATTACTCTCAAAGTAAAAAGAAAAAAAATTAATTTACTTTTAAAGCTATTAATAAAAGATAGGCAACTTACCCATACCAAAAAATACAAACCAACTTAACTCATCCTAATATTTGATGGTTATAATTTCTTTCCACACAATTTTAACATAACCAACAATTATTGTATTAACATTGAATTCAAGTTGGCCCCTTTTAATTATTTAGTAGGTGTGATATATAAATATATTATAACCATATGCAAATAAATAGAAATATAGCACAATTTATTAATATGAATGATGTTGAATCTCTTAGTTTTAATTTATTCTTAAAATTATAGACATATTTGGTAGGAATCACTTTTAAAAATGTGGATGATGTCTTTTTATATATTGAATAAATCTAAGTTACAATAAAAGAATAATAGTCCACAAATGGGGTGTCAATAGTGGCATGTTTTGATGGTTAAGTTGTTGTGTTATTGTTCTTTCCATCTAATTATGTATTGGCTTCACTTTGAGGTTAAGTGGTGATATGATAGTAGGTAAATAATAAGTTGATTTATCGATTTCTCTAAAACATATCAAATCATGTTAGGAATTTAATATTTTTTGGAGTAGTACATTGTTTAGTGTTGGATTCTCATTTAGACTATTTAATAAGGAGTTTCTTTTAGGATATTTATACCCTAGGCCTCTAAATAAAGACTTTAATTTTGGTCTTATAGAGTACATAGAATGAACCCACAACTTTGGGTATCTTAGGTAAGTGAGAAAAAGATTTTGAAGGGATTTTATGTCTACAACTCTCAAGTGGAAACTTAAAGAGGGTCATAAGTACTAGTATTAATTTTTCCAAAATTTTAGTGTTTCTTTGATTGCCTTAGAGTTTAGTTTGTTCTCTCTACCTAAAACCCTAAACCTTAGTGTGGTGCTATAACACATTTGTTATAATTTTTTGTTGACTTGAGTAGCCGGGTACCTAGAACATAAGCTGTATCATGTAATCCTATTTAGTATTTACTTTAACTAACCCCATTTTTCCAAAGTTCTATTTGTCACAATTGATGCATGTGTATTTTGAATAACTTAAGTTAGCCAATGCTGGACCCTTTGATATGTTCCCCTTTTTTTCTTAGTTGGCACCACATGTACAATTTTATTTACATCAATTGAACCTCTTATCATCGATTAATTTCTAATGAATATCTTCATCATGTGATACTATGGTAACATTATTATTTTTGCCAAATTACATGCTCTGTCATGACAAGCTGCCATGTTGTCTTCATACCACACGATTTTTTGTTTATCACAAGTCCTTTCAACTTATAGTTTTCAAAGTTGTGAATCTAAAAAATGATTATATGAATTGTGCACATCATTTTTTAGAGAAATAATTGTGCACATCATCCACATCTACTAATTTTACCTGATCCCTTGGAAGTACCCATAGACTTTAAAGAACTAAAGAAAGAGTATGCACAAATTGAAGGGTAGCTACAAAGTGAAATGGTTGCCCAATTTTAGACCATCACCTTCAACAAAGAGCTAAGCATATTTAACAATATTGATGTTGAGCCCTTCAATTATGGTATTTCATCAAAACATATTATTCTTTGTGTCAGGTCTTAGGTGTGGATGTCCAAATGTGAATCCTCATTCATTTATGGTTGGGACCCACCAAAGTCACCTCAGTGGTTAACACTTAGTGGGTATTTATCAATATATGTACATGAGTATGATTTAATTGAATATTTAATTAAAATTTTCCCCTCAGAGGAAAATTTTATAAGAGAATCTTGGTCCAAGAGTAAAATGGAAGATGAGAAAAGGAAAGGGCTTGACATATCGTATAAGGGGTCCCATATAGAAATAAGGGATCCTATTTTAAGGATCAAATTATTGTTAGATATTATTGATATAATATTAGAAAGGGTTCTAAAGAAACTTGATGATAGTCCTAGCTCCTCACCAAAGTAAATTGTCATGCAACAAAGCCCTTGACATATTGTGCCCTTTCAAAATTTGTCTCCAAGGATAGAACCCTTTGTGGAATATCCTGGTGATGGTAAAAATACAATTCCCGATGTCTAATAAATAAGACAAGTGGCTAATCCACCACCTAGAATAATTATTTCAAGTCATCCCTAAATGATAGGTTGATAATAAATATTGAGACATGTGGTCAAATTGTAGATAATCCTAAATATGGATGGATCAACATTTGATCAATGGAGGAGAAATAGGTAGGAGAAGAATATATTGATCATATGACACAATTAAACCAATTTCTCCCATGAAGGTGAAAGTGAAATTTGAGATAAAATGAAGTGAAAAGATAAAATTTTGATTTGCATTTCAATCAATCCAAGTCAGCTGACATTTTTCTAGATCATCCATCAGAGAGTAATGAATGTTCTAGATATGCTTCCAATAGTTTTGGGTTTCAAGACAGAACCAGTTATGATGTGTACAATTATTTCTCTAGGCAAGTGCAGATATCTCCAATAGATATATTGGCCTTAGTAGTCTCTACATCAAGCAAAAAGCATATTTTTGTCCTTTTGAGGACTAGTTTTATCTTTTGGCATATTATTTTGTGTATTGATGGTCAAATGAAAATTAGACATTTGTGTACGGCTTTTAGTTCCTCCCCCNTTTTTTTCCCCCCCCCCCCCCCCCCCTCTTATCTCTATAAAAGGGACTTTTGAGCCTTATACAAAAATTTTGGAAACTTTTGTAGAGGGTAGGTCATAGCATAGAGTAGATAGTTTTTTTTTTAAATAAAAATGTTTTGTTTCTAGATAAGCTTTATATAGATATTTCACATCGAGCTATATGAAAAAAATGAGATACTATAATTGTCTCCTTGATGTATACCTATGTCTTTCATAAATAAATAATCAAGAATCGTTGAATTCATCACTACATCTTTTTTGTATTTGTGTATGTTCTAGTTTTCTCTTTATTTCAAGTAGATATTTAAATGATCTATATAAAACATTGGAAGATTTAGTGTTATGACAAGGATCTCAAAGAAGAATTTAATATGTGGGGTTGAATATTTATTAAATATTATTGGTATTTGTGCCTCCTTGAGTTTATATACTAGAGGCATGTGACAAAGAATGTATGGAAATTATTTTATAGGATTTTCATATCACTTTTCCAACAAAGGAGTGGGAGGATTGATATCATTGAAGTTGAGATCTATATGTAGTGAATATATTGTAGCTACTAATTTTGTTGATGATACATTAGATGTGAATTCTTAGACAGATTTTTTTTTATGGATTTTCCCAAGTTATATCTATGATGCATTCCTTTCTTTGGCATTCTTGTTATTATCCCTTTTTCATTATCATTTTTTCTTAGTGTTTTCAACATGATAGAATATTCTTGAATTTTTTGTAGATTTGATTCTTGTGATATCATTCTCCAATGATAAATGATGAAATTCAATATGCATCCTATTTTCACTTTATGGTCATAGTTTTCTCGCATGTGAATCGTGCTTATGTTTTAAAAATATTTGGTATTGGATGTACATGCATGGTATTTTCCTTAAAAACCTTAGATAGGATGTCAAGTTAAATTCAAGGTTATTATAACCCATGTTCTTGGTAAGGTGCATGAACTATATCATTGAGGTTTGATTTTTCTATTTGTGTCATAATAGTTTTAAGAAAATTTAAAACCATACTTTATCTCCTACCTAGAATTGATGAAATACCAAGGCATGTCTAAAAAATCTCATGAAACTATTATTGAATGTGTAAAATGGCATTAGAAAATAGGTAAAACTTATCCAAACCCTTTTCAATATGTGATGATGTCTATCTAACAAAAAATGTAATGCTACTCCACTAGGCTGTAATGGTTGAAACTTGAGGTATTTAATTTAAATCCAAACTATTCATAATTGAGCCAAGAGCCCAATTGTGTTGTACATGGAGGAAGTTTTCATTCTATATTAAAGGGTAAATTGAGTGATGTGTCTAAAGAATGTGCACAAGAATATGATTCAAAACATCTATTTTGATATTTTTCTATGGATGAAATGTTGTGGAATTTGTTAGTTTCATGTTTGTAATTGACCTCAACAATGACCAAAAATAAATGAAAATTTTACTAACCCTGTTTGACACAATATTTAGGGGTGGGCCAAAATGGAGCTATGAATCACATAACTGAATTTCTTAGTACTATTCTTTGAAGAGACCCATTAGTAAAGGAGACTAGATTAGTCATCATCAATAATATATCAACATATACACTATCATGACCTTGTCTATGCATAGGAATATATATAGCATGATAAACCTATTGAAGTAGACTTCCAAATTTTATTAACAATCAACAAAGATGCGTATATATCATATTTTTTATTGCTTGAATTTTTAATGATATAATTTGTGCAAGATGCAATAGAACAACAAAATCATGAAATAATATTATGCATTAAAAATACATAGAAAACCACATATTCTTCTCTATCTGAAAGTGCCTTGGCACTCAAATATAATGAAATCTTATATCTCATCTTCGAATACTCCTCAATAGGAAAAAATGTTTTTTCCATGTGATATAAGAGCCTATCCTCTATTTGCTAGCTAATAACTTACTATTTAGTAGTCAATCTTCAACATCTATAGAAAAAGTTAAAATCTCTAAGATACAATTAATGTCATTTTGATGTCTCATTCATACATGAGTCTAGGACCATTGTCAAGGTTACAATTAGATGATAGATTGGACAACCAACAACACAATATGGGTACTCCTCTTCTATCAAATATTGAGGTGGAAATATTGAAGATATATGGAGTTTATTCAATGTTAGCGTAAGGATCCTATATATTCTCCACAAGTAGTTGAGAATTAATCCATTATTAAATTTGACCTAGAGTCCAAGAAATAGTTGTCTATCACTATTATGGACTCAATTGTATACCCTTCATAGGGAATCTAAATTGAAAAAAAAAATATCTTTTGGAAAATTTAATGAAAATAATATTTAGTATATAATGTTTTGCATTTTGTCTCTTTAAAGGTGAGAAAATGAGTGTATCTTCTAAGATGCATGCATGTATATACAAGTAGTGGTGAGACAGATTGTAATTACAACTAATTGAAGAAAAAGAATAAGGGTATTTTCTATTTACTAATAGATGTAATTAATTGAATTTACCTCCAATCTGCAAGGTTGTGGTTGTTGATGTTACTCTATTTGTCCTTGTGAAAGGTACATTATATTTCCTTACTCAATATTAACAGTACAAGTCAAGAAAACTAGAAAACTCTAGAGCTTGAAAAAGGAATTTTTGGAAGAGATTGGAAAGTAAAATTGTAAAAATTATACAGACATTATTTGTGCATCTTGAAAAAAAAAATTACAAGAAAATTTAGGAAATATTTAAAAATAATGTAGAGGAACCATTAAAAAAAGATAGAATGCAAAACAACCTAGCATGCCATTGAAATAAAAAATCAAAATTTAACCCAAATCCACCAATTATACATAGTATATAAACTAACAGATCCAATAGCTTACAAAGCTAAGTATCCTCTAAATATGACACAGGTTTCAAAAGTAAATAAGCAAGACTTATAAGTTATAAGATAATATAGCCTACTACGAGCCTCAAAAGGTCAAAATAAGTACATATTTCCATAGACTAGCATGATACTACTAATTATAGTGAAAAATATTCTATTTGTCTTTTCCCCACTCAAATATCCCCCTAAACTACTACTAGCATACCTATATTTTAAAAAAACTATAGAAAATGCACCAAGAGATATCAATGTAGAGATAACTTTTACAATGAATAGAAGAAATCAGAGAAAATGATCTTAAATTATTTTACTACAAATTGGTTTATTTGTGTTTGCTTGTGATTGAAATGTAGCCTACTAAATAGAGTGGTTTCTAAGACATTACCAATACAAATTCCTAAATTAAAGCTCAATGGAATTGATATATAGATATATACAAGTACATTATCCCTTTTTGTATATTTAAACCATACAAATTTGACTCTTCAAGTAGAAACAAATGAATACATATAATTTATAATAAATAATATTATAAAGTACTTGAAAAGATGTTTGAAATATAATTCTGTTCAAACTATTCAAAAACCCTAAAATTAATTTAAAATTTTTAATTAATAAGAATATGTTTACAAGTGAGTCTTATGCATGGAAATATGTTTTAGCAAAATTAACATAATAAGAATGCTATAGAGAACAACTTCAATCTCATGAGAATTACCTACCTTATAGACGATGACTTTTTGAATCGAGAATAGAAAAAACATTTGTTAGATAATCAAGGAATTCAAAGGAGTGGACATAGGAGAATTGGTGGACACCATACATATTTAAAAATAAAGAATAAAGAAGAAAATTTGAAAACATGAAAAGGTAGGCTACTAAGAACCAATAAGTACAACAACGCATTTTTTGTTAGTAGGATGATAGTTTTTTTTTTGGTAATTCTATTTAGTTCAATTAACTTTTTGCTCCTCTGATGTGCAGTTCTCATTCCAATCAATTATCCCTTAGTACCTTAAAAGACAAAAATCATGAAAGAAAAAGAACATAAATCATGACTCATCTACCTGTCTTGTAAAAAGCATCCCCCATTAGTATGTTGTGCACACTCCTTTTCCTTTTTCCTGTGTGGTTTTCTATGGGCATAGAAGGTGTTTTTGAAGCCTGGCGCAAAAGTGGATTCAAACCGAGTTGTGATGCAAAATAAAACCCATGAAACTGAAAGCCACACCCATTGTTAAACTAAATGGAGGAACATGGGTGCTACATAGTATTTTTAAATGTTCTTGTCTTCCATATTATTATAAGGTGGGTTGGTGACTCTTTCTCTTCCTTGTATTACTCTTCCACTACTTCCATACATTTAATTGTAACAATTGCATAATGTGGAATTTAATTAATCGTTTATTTATTTACACATATTTTTTTGCATTAGTATGTAACTATTGAATGCCTCTCAACATAATTACCATGGACAGAGGTGGAAGAGAAGAAAAATTAATAGAATGGAATGCTACGACATTCAAAAATAGTTTAGTCATCTTTGGAAATTCATTATATCTACCTCTTTATATTTTATAGAGGTCTTGGAGACTAGAAAAAATGTAAATATCAAAAGCTTGATGAGTTACATTGAAAATGCAATTTTGCTCAGAACCACAGTTGGAGAAATTACAATTTCTAACATTTTAGCCCTCAAAAGAAAAGATTCTACAGTTTGAAACACTCATCCAATTTATTGTGCTCCTCCGCTACAATATACAAATTATCAAAAGAAGCTAGAAAATAAGATCAAACAATAGAATGGTCCATGCAAAAATAAAATTGAAGGGCGAGAGAATAATACTACATAAAAGGAACTTGATTGGGAAGAGGTTTATCTCCTATTTCCCTGTTTGCAAACACCCTTAAACTCACTATAGATTTGATTGGGAGACACTTCGCAGCTCACTTGCACCACCTGTGAATAGTGATAAAGTCCTTTCTCGTTATGATTTGGGGGGATGTTTGAATTATTGAGTAGGAGGAGACAAATTTGAAAAATTGACTGTCAATTGATGAGACCAACATCACTGTACTGACAAATGATGGAAATGTGGTGCGGGATGAGATGTATGTCAATTTGGCATAGGCATAAAACCATTGATACATATATTGCAACCACCGAACAGTCTTGCTAACGGAAAATGCAAAATAGATGGATTATGGATGGGGCCCACCAAATCTACCTAAGCGTGATTAGCGCTTAGAGTGTGTTGGTTAAGCCTAGCCATGTCGCCTTCTCCTCATATTTCAAACTCCTCAACACAGCCAGGAGGTGCCCTGCACACAACATCCACATTTTATTTTCTCGTCATTTCCCCATTTCTATCTGTGGCCAACTTGTAAGTTTTTCATTGCCCAACTATCCCTTTCTACCACTTTTTCAATGGAAAATCTATCACTCATATTTTTTAGACACTTGAATTATACCATTCCTTGAATGTGATTGGGATTGGGTATTGAGATCTTGGATTTTTTGAACAAAATTAAGGAACAAAACCTAGAAACCATTCGAGAAATATGTTGAAATGAATGGGCAATTTGTGATAGAAAATTACTTTAATGTGGTAAGATGATAGGAGTTGAGTTTAGAGGAAGTAGTTTTAGTTTGTTGGGCATCTTAAGGGATCATATGTTGTAATAGGTCATCTTAAAGGCTCGTCATGAAATAATAAGGGTTGTTAAGGAATCTTATGTCACAAAAGGTCCTAATAAGGGGTCCTAGGTGTCTTAAGGGGTCATATATTGTAATAGGTCATCTTAAGGGGTCATATGTCGTCATAGGATATATTATGTCATAATAGGACCTATTATGTAATAGTAGGTCGTACTAAGGGTTCTTGTGGAATCTTAAGGAATATTATGTCACAATAAGGGTTGTCAAGGAATCTTATGTCACAAAAGGTCCTAATAAGGGGTCCTAGGTGTCCTAAGGGGTCATATGTTGTAATAGGTCATCTTAAGGGGTCATATGTCATAATAGGATCTATTATTTCATAATATGACCTATTATGTCATAATAGGTCATACTATGGTTTCTTATGGAATCTTATGTCACAATAAGGGTTGTTAAGGAATCTTATGTCACAAAAGGTCCTAATAAGGGGTCATAGGTATCTTAAGGGGTCATGTATGTTCTAATAGGTCATCTTAATGGGTCATATGTCATAAAGGGTCCTAAGGGTTCTTAAAGAGTTGTATGTCACACACACACACACACACACACACACACACACACAGAGAGAGAGAGAGATTCCTAATATAACTAACTAAAAACAATTTAAAAACAAATATTTTTTAACATTTTCTATGGTTTTCTAAATGTTTTCTAACTTTTCTACTATGATTTTCTAATGTTTTCCTATATTTGCCAACATTTCTACTAAGTAAAAATTATTTAAAACAAAAAACTAACTAAAATAAATATAAAACATATAATTTACAATAAAAATGGAAAAATGTGTGTACCTGATACTAATGACAATTGGAAGAGGTCAAGAAAGCTCAAGATGTGCTGATATTGCACTGGACGTCACTGGTTCACTCTAAACCCTGGGTCCACAGGATCTCTAATAGTGAAATGTGAAAGTGAAATGGGCCACCATAAATATATAAAGAAATCAGACAAAAGGGTGTTTGCACAAAGGGGGTCTTCGCGTGAACACCCCTATGTGGGGTTGTTCACACAAAGACCAATCTTTGCATTAACACCCACGTGTCACTGGTTTTGCGTGAAGGCTTGTACCCCCTTTGTGCGAGCAAGTGGCTTCGAGCGAAGGGGTTAAATTTCAAAATTATTTGCAAAACTAAATTTCCTTCATCCTGAAAAGTGGGACACACTATTGTGAGATCACCCTATGTATAATGTTTAGAGGAAATACATTGTTACTCATAGTTTGAATGATCCCCATATTGGGATAAAGCATTTGGGTGGTCTTCTCCTACCTGGCTTTATGACAATATTTATGGGGAGAATACACCTTTTTACTCTTTCTTATGACGGATATGGCTTAAATCACTATTGGTATTGAGTGGTCCTTATCAGTTATATATATGGGAGGTTTCTTCCTCATGTATGGTACTATGTAAGGATCTTCATCTGATGGCATTCCTGGCATATAATTTTGGGATGATGGCTTATTGAATATTGGTATAGAGTGATCTTAATCAATATTATATATGGGAGTTTTTCATGTATGGTACTAAGTAAGGGTCCTCATCTGATGGTATTCCTGGCATACAAATTTGGGATGATGGCTTATATTTTTGAGTAATGATGTGGCACCAAATTGATGCATTACTTGCACATTTATAGTCCAATGGCTCTCATTTAATGGGATAAGTTGTTTTTCTAACTGATGGGTGTGTTGATCTTTTTAATTGGTAATTATGACTTTTGTCTACTTGTATATGTTTGGATTCAATGTATTTTTTCATCTCTTATATTTCTGCCAAGTTAGTTTCTCAGAAGGAATCTATTGGGAGTTGTAGTATCGTGGGGGTTTTATGGGCCTATTTTAGTGATACTCCTTTATTGGTGTTATGGAACATTGTGGCAAGGTTTTATCTAGAAGATATTTACTATTACACAATTCCCTCCTACCAATATTGATCCTCACTGGTCCATATTTGGGTCATTGAGAATGAGTGTTGGTAGGAGGGAAAATAAGGTTTTGAAAGATCTCATCTTTTCTAAGATTTGTTCTAATCGAAGTACTTATTTATTCTATCTGCCAAGGTTGTTTACGACTCTCGTGTACTTTATTCAAGATGCAAATTTATTTTCAGCATATCATTAAAGATTGTGAATGTTGAGGTTATTGATATGGACTTGCTTCATAGTTCTCTAAAGAATACAATTTGCATTTTGGCTCATTTCCTATTGGTGACATTATTGATAATAGTAAATTAGTTTCAAGACAAGATTTTTGGGATATCCTTGATGTTGTCAAACAGGGTTTGCAAGATAATGACCTGGAGTTTCTTTCCTGGCATTATGTGTGGTTGATGCCATTTTTTATCCTTACATTATTGATTTAGCTCTTGATGCATACCTCATGATTAGGATGATTACTCTTCACATGGACGGGTGTGCGGGGGATGTTCCTCTAGTTATCCCACCTCTTTAGTCAGTGGCACCTACTCAAGAGGATGTTTTTCCACCTTTGGAGGAGGATGGTCTACCATTACATCACTCAGACTTGCTTCTCATGGACTAGGATTGGGGGGCTTCTTCTTCAGTTTCCCAAGATTTTTCATCTGCTTCACCAGGAAGCACAATTTTCTCCATGGGGCATCCTTTCAGGGTTTCTTCGGGTGGGTCCGAGAAAGGTTTTAGTGAATTTTTGTCCTTTCATTTTGTATGGGTTGGGATAATGCTTTTTTAACCTCAGAGTTTTTGACATATGTATGGGTTGGGGACCTTTGTAAGGGGGGATCATCATTATGAACTTTTGGGGATGGTAACTTAGTTTCTTTCTCAAGCTACGTCTGGGGGGTTTTGTGTTGGTAATTTCCTGTTGATTTTGTGGATTGTTTGTCTCCTGGCTCATTACACATGTTACGTCAAATTCTTCTGGACTGCAACGATTGGCCACTATGATCTAGTTTTCTCTGTTCTAGTTTTTGAATTATGTTGGAGTTTGTAAACTTTTTATCGAATGGTGGTACTCATGTTGCGGTTGTTGAGGTTGTAATATGTTGAATTTTCTGATCTTTATTAAGATCTGGGCGAGACCAGAGGTTTTCTTCCCTCCATTCTTTCCTATCAGTGCCCACACCGAATGGAGGTGTAAATTTTTAATTTTATTAATAAAATATTTCGGCTCCAACCTTTTATAAAAAAATAATAATATAAATATCATAAAATCATATTGATATTAAATGATGATAATTTTTAATAATATATATCAAAATCTGAAGGTATATTTTTTATAAGTAATTTTTTAAATTTGTATTAAGAAATATTTAAACATTCTTGTTAAAATAATTTAAAAATTAAATTAACTAAGTTTCTAAATTCATAGTAGAAAGCATTTATAAAAAATATTTGATCTTTTAAAATATTCTAAATCAATTTATATTTTATAATAAATATCATGAAATGATATATATTAATATAATAAATTAGAATATTATATTACATTTATTTCTGATAAATATGTACAGTTTCCTACTAATTCAGAAGGCCATATATACTAGTACGAGATCTTTAAAGATTTAGCCATGAACGTGGAGGAATTTATTAAAAATATTGAGTGTATTTTATATATGATGTGGCTAATGTGAAATGTTCCCTAAGATAGAACACTTGTTTCACAAGATGGGACGATGAAATGCAAAGTATAAGACCAAAACTTAAAGCCCCAAATAAGGGAATAGCTAGCAAGAGTAACAAAAGATAAGAGACAAAATGGATGACATCATTGAGGGGTGGACTTAAATTAATTTTTCAGCGGGGCCTACAAAGGAAATCCTGGCATGGCTGGTACAAGATGTATGATAAAAAATGCTAATGGGATGTGTACTGGGACCATATCTAGGAAATTAGGCATTTCCACTAATAAGAAGTAGAAATGGAAGTGTTGGCCAAAGGATTGGAATTGTGCAAGCTTAAAGGTTAGGATCACATTGATGTCAAGGTGATTCAATGATATGTATAAATGTGATCAACAAGAAGCATACATCAAATTAGAAATTAAATGTGTGGGTGGACATAATTTTGGTTTCTTTGTGAAGCCTAGAATACTTCTCAATCTGTCATATATACACAGAAGCTAATAGGTGTGCAGAGTTATTAACAAATTCTAGGGTGACATAGGACATAATCAAAGTGATCAACTCAAACCCTAATAGATACAATGGCCTAAGTAATATCTTGGAAGACAAATCACATAAGAAAATTTGGTGAGATCAAGATAAATTCAAGTTGATGAAAAAAAGAAATAGAGAGTGTGATGTGGCCTCAAATAGTGGGAAGATAGATTTAGACAAGGATATGATGGACGACGTGATTTTTCAGATGTCTTCCACTAAGCTTGAAATTTCTAAGCTCAGGAAGGGGTTAAGTGGTGCATTTTGAGCCATGGGTGTGGAACTGTGCAGATTATGAAGTAGTAAAAAATTCTAAGGCAAAAATATGGGAGCCAATATATTAACTAAGGAAAGTCTGTGTAATGTCCCTAACAAGAAAAAAACTACTCTTCATTTATTTCCTTTGAATTGCTAGGTATGCAGAAGTGAAAGCCCAGATAATTAAATATTGCAAAACAAGTTAGATGCAAAGAAATATTGAAGAAAATAAATGAATAACAAAGCTACACAAAAAACATAGATTTATGTCCTAAAACCTTGAAAAAATGCCAAGAAAATATCCATGGGGCAAGGTACCAGTATTCTTATTTCTCTGGAGGAAAATTACAAACTTCACAATTGCTTCTCTCTTGCAGTCTGAATTTACAAATTTCAACAACAACAATTAACCTTTTCCTTCACAGGAAACATAGATATATACACAGAAAGCCTTCTAAAAATAACTCCCTCCAACATAGAAAAATTTTGCATGCAAAAGGGACCAATATGGAAAAAACCAGCATGCAACTTCTTAAGAGAAAATAGAAACTTTCTCACAAAGAAGCATTGCTTTCTGATGATGAGAAGAAATTAGAAATTTCTAATTTATATATTTTTTTTTCATTTCAAAATTTTTTTCATTTTCCAACAATCTCCACCTTGACAATAATTTACTTGGTACATTCCCAAAACCACTCATCACCCCTTTCACAAGCCAAGATAAGCCACAGTCCACTTCAACTTCTCTACTGGTACTAGTTTACTAAACATGTCTGTACAATTTTTAGGTGTATGAACTTTCTCCTGGATTACTCCACCTCCATCAAAAACATGTCGTAAAAAATGGTACTTAATTTCAATATGCTTGGTTCTTCTATCATAAGTTGTATTTTTAGCCAAATGAATAGCACTTTGACTATCACATAATACAATCACATTTTCCTGCACTTTTCCAAGCTCGCCAAAAAAAACCTTCAACCAAATTTCCTCTTTACATGCATGTTAGACAACCATATAATTTGCCTCAGTTGTGGATAAAGCAATTGTTTCTTGAAGCTTTGACATCCAACAAATAGCTCCACCTGCAAGAGTAAAGACATAATCTGATGTAGATCTCCTTTTGTCCAAATCACCTATAAAATCAAAATCAACATAACCACACACTTAATTTCTGCAACTATTATAGGTGATGTAATAATCACTTGTGCCTCTACGATACCAAAACACCCATTTTACTGATATCCAATGCTCTTTACCTGGATTTTCCATGTATTTACTGACAACACCAACTGCATGTGAAATATATGGCCTTGTACATACCATCACATACATTAAACTTCCTACTACATTAGCATACAGTACACAAGACATATAATCATTTTCTTTCATAGTACTAGGAAATAAACTTGAAGAAATCTTAAAATGGGAAGCCAAAGGGATATATTAATAGGTTTCACATTTTGCATACCAAATATTATGAGGATCTTCTCCACATATTTCTCTTGTGATAACCAAAGCTTACCATGTTCCATGTCCTTGTGTATTTCTATACCCAAAATTTGTTTTTCCACTTCTACATCCTTCATATAAAAAGTCTTAGCCAACTGAGCCTTTAACTTATTAATTTCAACCATGCTTTTACTTTCTACAAGAATATCATCAACATATACTACAAAGATAATGAATAAGTCATTTTCTAAACTTGTAAAGTAAATACAATGGTCATACTCACTTCTTACAAATTCTTGGCTCACCATGAAGGAATCAAACTTCTTGTACCATTGCTTGGGTGACTACTTCAGGCCATATAATGACTTCTTGAGTTTGAAAACAAATTTCTTGTTGCAATCTTGAACAAACCCTTCTTGTTGTTCCATATATATCTCCTCATCCAAATCTCCATGTAAAAATGTTGTTTTAACATCTAGTTTCTCTAACTCAAGATCAAGTAATGCAACTAATGCCAATACAACTCGAATAGAAACAAGCTTAACAACTGGCGAAAAAACATCGTGAAAATCAATACCTTCCTTTTGATAATATCCTTTTGATATCAGCCTTTCCTTGTACCTTTCAATTTTATCATCAACCCCCTTTTCGGTTTGTAGACCCACTTGCAACCAACAACTTTCCTACCCTTTGGAAGTTCTACCAAGTCCGATGTCTTATTCTTCTCTAAGGCATCCATTTCTTATTTCATTGTTATTTTCCATTTAGCATTTTCAGCACTATTCACTACTTCCCGATAACAACTTGGTTCCCATCGTTATAAATCAAAGCAACAGATAAAATGAAATCATCATACCTTTTAGGAGGATTCTTGAATCATGTAGATATCGTTAGAGATGGTTGTAGTATTTGGACACAATTTCCTGTATATTTTCTAAATCTACACCTCCTTCTTCAGAAGGATTTTCTTTCTCATTTTCTTCCATAGAAGGATGAGTGTCCATTTGAACTTGTTGATATTGTGGTACTTGTTCCTGATCGAAATCATTTTCTACAATATGTGATTTTTTAAGAGAGGATTCATCAAATACTACACCTTTGCTAATGATGACTTTGTGGGTAGTAGGATTCCACAATCTATATCCCTTAGCTCCATCACCATAACCAATAAAGGAGTATTTCTTGGATTTGGGGTCTAACTTAGAACGTTGAATCTTAGAAACAAGAGCATAAACATCACAACCAAAAAAATTCAGATTTGAAAAATCACATGAATGACCTATCCATACCTCTTCAAGAATATTACAATCTTTTGCAACTGATAGTGACCGATTTACTAGATATCATGTTGTATTAACTACTTCTTCCCATAATTCTTGCTGAAATTTGGCATTACTAAGCATGCTCCTTTATCTCTCTAGAAGATTCATATTCATACGTTCAACAACACCATTTTTCCGAGGAGTGTAAATTGTGGTTGTATGCCTTATAATCCCAGCTTCCTTGCAATAATTTCCAAACTCCAAAGATATGAACTCACCTCCATTATATGATCTAAAACATTTGATTGATCTGCCAGTACTTTTTTCAACCAAAACTCTAAAATATTTGAATACATCAAACACATCAGCTTTACTTTGAATAAAATAGACCCATACCTTTCTATAGTAGTCATCTACAAATGTCACAAAATATGATGCACCTCCAAAAGAAACTATAGGGGATGGACCCCAAACATCTGAACGAATATAGTCTAGAACACCTTTGCTTGTATGACTACCTAACTTAAATGATTTTCTATATTGAGCTTCCCAAAGACACAAAACATGCAAAAATTCAAATTCAAATATTTTAAGTTTGGATGTAACTTACGCTCTACCAGTACCTTTAGCCCTTTCTCGATCATATGACCCACCTATTGGTGTCATAAATGAGTAGATTCATCTGCTTCCTTAGGTACCATTGTTGCTTGACTTACCTCAGTACTTCCTTCTAGCCTATAAAGGTTTCCAACTTTTGTATCTTTCATTACCACTAAAATTCCCTTGGATACTTTAAGTACTCTACCTTGACAAGAGAATTTATAACCACTAGAATCCACAACACCCAAGGAAATCAAATTATTTTTCAGTTCTGGTACATGTCTTACCTCTGTTAATGTCTTTACAACACCATCAAACATCTTGATTCTAATACTCCCAATCCCACCATTCTTACAAGAAGAATTATTTCCCATAAGAACAACACCTTCATTAATAGGTTGGAAAGAGGAAAACCAACTCCTATATAAACACATGTGATCAAAAGTATCAGAATCTAAAATCCATTCATCTTGATGTTGTAATATATTACAAACAGATAACACTTCACCAACCATAGCTGAATTTGCCTCAACCGGATTTTCTTCCTTTTGGATTCATCATTCTCTTCCTTTATTTATTAACAATCTTTCTTGAGATGCCCAGATTTATTGCAATACCAACATTTTCCCTTACTCTTTCTGCCTCTTGACTTGGATATGAATTTATCTCTCGAACCCTCTCATTTTTCTGTGGAATGACCTCTAGCCACCATTGCTTCTGGTGTCGAGATTTCTATATTAGACTTCCTTTGAACCTCTTCAGACAACAAAGCTCCCACAATATAATCAAATTCAAGGGAGTCAATTGTACTAAAACTAATAGAAGTGAAAGATTTGGGCAAAGAACATAACAATGTTACTCCTTTGTCTTCATCTTTTATTTTTACATCCATACTACCCAATTGACAAATTAGAGTATTGGGGTATGTGCAGGATCATGGTATACCAAGCTATGGCCTTAAGTGGCAATGAAAAATCAAAAAATTAGGGTTAGTCAACTTGACGTAAAAAGTTGAACATCTTATCAACCTTATGTGAAAAAGTTGTAAGAACGGAATATGTAGGAAATTGAATGTAGTTTCTAAACTACTAGCCCTTCTCTGAAAAAAAAATCTAATTGTTCAATATTTTAGATTTCAATGCAGTAGTACAAAAATTTTAGGAAAAAGATAAAAAGTATGTGTATGTCTGACCACCTTAATCACAATCAAATGATGATATATTTTCACAAGATTCTAAATATAAGTAGTAGACTCATTCTCGGATGTGACGCATATTTTTGTTTGATTTTTTACCAAATAAATAACTAATTATGAATCTTCTACAACTTATTCAAAATAAAAAAAAACTCTCGTGTCTGACCACCTTAACTTATTCTAAACTTTACAAAATTGCAAAAAAAAAAAATCTTATAGTAGGTGAAGCATAGAATGTGACGCATGTTTCAGATTTCAAAAAGGTTAAACCGTTTGAAAGTTATAGTTGTTTTTCAATTAGTCTGTCAATCGGGACTTTAGAGATAACTCAATTAGAAAATAAGTAATAATTACTTACTGAACTCAAATTTTAACAGCAATTATATTGATGGAAAGCTGATAACATCTTTAAGAAACCCTTTTTTGTTTCATTAATTTTGGGTGTTAAAAAAGTCATCAACTACATTGTCTAAGTCTGGAGATTAGAGGAAATATGGCGAAAATGTCATTTGGGTTGACCCTCCACGTTTGGCATTAGAAAGCCAAAACCCAAAGCAAATACCAAGCCTAATCATATATCCAATATTATCGGATATTCGATATTATCCTATATCTGATAACTCCCACCCAAATACAACATTTTGATTTCAAATCTCTTTTCAATTTTATGATTTGAGTTTTTTCAATTTTATGATTTTATATTTTTAGTTTATAAATTATAAATTTCATTTGTTTTAATATTAATATTAGATGGTAATAGCATTAGTATTATATGATTATTTAAATATTAGTATTGTATTATATAAATTAGTATTATATTATTATTTATTTCTCTATTGTCTAATAGTATACTATTAGTATTAATTATTTATTAATATTTATATTATAACAATAATACCTAGGGGAGAGAGGGAGAGAGAGAGAGAGAGAGAGAGAGAGAGCACCCATGACTGTCACTATGCAATGTTTTGAGTTTCTAATAACTGGATTGGTCTGAGAGGATCATCCTATTTTGGTCTATAATACACGTGTGATTCATTCCCAAGTCACAGTGATTACAAAAAGGGGATGAATCTCAATCCATTCTTCTAAACCAATACAAAACTATGCTCTGTGAAGGTACAGTCAGAGACTTTCAATGCAATCTCAATACAAATGAATTGAAAATGGATTTACAGAAGTTCTACAACACACAGTAATGTATGTTCAATGAATTAGACTCATTGAAACATTCAAAAATCAAGAAATTTGCAAAAAAACTACCACTTTTATTGCTCAAACTTGTGCAGTCCATACAATCTTTGTACTAGGTCGTACTGTGTCTCTTCCTTGCCATGGGCCAATCAAATATGGTGCCTAGTAACCATATCAAACAACTCCAATCGGTTTTGTTTGATTACAATTACATTTAACCATTAAAACTCATTTCCCTCCTAAACTAAGTAACTATTAAGATTCAAATATTTGAATTCTTAACTTACAAATTATTGAAATCAAATTGTAGATGAAGTGTGGAGAGAATTTTGCTGGCATCAGAGAGATATAACAGAGATGGTTATCATCAATGCAAATTTGGATGATAGACACATTGTGGAGCCATGCATATTCAAGCCACATTGTAAGTGCAGGAACAAAGTTTGTAAAGTCATAGTTTCAAATGGTGTATTTTCAAATTTTGTCTCCTTCGAGATGGTTCAAAACTTGAACTTACCAAGGATACTACATGAGAGGCCATATAGGGCACATGGGATTAATGTGGAAGACCAAGTTGAGGTGATAGAGCAAGCACAAGTATACTTTAGCATTGGACCATATGAGGACATTCTATGGTGTGAGATCATCCGAATAGTGGATTGTCATTTGATCCTTGGGAGAGCATGGCAGATAAGGAAACATACCCTCCATGATGGAGCAAAGAACACTTACACATTCTTGGATAGAGGAAGTAGAGTTGAGTTGCAGCCCTTGAAAGAAAAAGAGATTTTATGGATAGTGACAAGAAGTGTTGGTATTTTGGATTGGAATGGACTCTTGAAGAGTAAAGGGCAAGTAGATGACAAATGGATAGAAGAGAAAATTGGTGAGAATGCGAATGAGAGCATTGAACAATTAGTAGAACACCATATAGAGTGTTTCCAAGCAGAGCATCATATAGACATAGATGAGTCTATTGAAGAAAGAGCCCAAGAAGATGGGAGAGAGTTTTCAGAGGTTTCCATTGAGAAGAAAGGAATTGTAGAAGTTTCTAATGAAGTTGTGGAGTGCATGGATGAAGAAATCCAAGTTGGGACAGTCAAGTGTTCATTAAAGATTACTTTTGAGAAGAGAGAAGATAGGGCTATGAAGGAAGTCATAGATGAAATGTTTACATGCCAAGGAGGATGGAATTGGGATGAGGAGTTACTAAAGGTCTCAGAGATGACAAGGACCTTGGAGAGTGAAGAGTCAAAGCTCTTGAAGACAAAGTTGAAGGAAGAAGCCACTAGTTTCCATGAGAAGATGAAGAAAAGGGTTGTGTGGCCTATCAAATGGATGATTGTAGAGAAGAGTCTACTATAGAGAGAACTCACTGAGAGAGTTCAAGAAGTTGATGATAAGGAGAGTGTACAAGTTGTTTAGAAGTGCAAAGAAATCAATGTTCCAAGTCTTGAAGACAAGACAGATTTGTGGTATGAATTGGATGCCATAGTTGATGAATGGAAAAAGAAGGGTGGTGTAATGGAAGAATGCCTAGGATAGAGGCATGAAGATGAAAGAGAAGATGGTCATGCAAAGACCTTAGAGGCTGAAGTATCTACAAGTACATATATCTCACAAGGAGTGTGTGAGCAGACAGAGGAAGTGTTGAAACCAATGATGGAGAGAAGAGTGGAATACCAAACAATTGTTTTGGTGAATAAGAAATATTTGATCATTTTTATCCCTAACACTTTTATGATAGGTTTGCAAGGATATTATGTTATCATCATGAAGATGCTGATGTTGCAGACATCTATGGGAACATAGATATGATGGATGAAAGAGTTAGTGCTTGGAATGGGCACATAGTGATTGATTGCAGGTACATGAATCCAAGGAACAGAGGATACACTTATGTTGCAGATCCTCAACAAGCAGTGGATAGAGACTGGAGAAAAAGAAAGAAACTCCCAATCCAAGGGACTTGGATTGATTTGATCCTTGGGAGTATGGTGCAGGGCACCCTGACAAAGACATGCAAAGGGGTCACATGGATGGCTCATGAAGAATTCTCATGAAGAATGAATGATCTAAATGATCAATATCTGAATGTAATTTGACTTGAAGTCAATTTTGTAATCGGATATAATGGAATGTAATAAGCCTAATGTATAAAGGCATGCAATGGTGTAATAGGGAATTGAGTGCATAAGATGGCATAGTAGACCTAGGGGTTAGAAATAGGTCTCAGAATGAGTATAAGGATTTTAAAATGTTATTTGGGTCCTAAGATGACAACACCCAAAGTTACAGGGTCGTAGTAGTTAAAATGAATTAGTTTTAAAATTTGAAAATAATGGCTAGTTGCCAAAAGGAGGGAAACTCTAAAATTATGTTTAGTTTGTATTGTTAGGGGATCTAACTGGTAGGGATCAGTTATGGGAGTTATTTCAATTCTATGTAAGCCTTAGAAGGCATGAGAGCATGGATATTATGACTTAGATTTCACTATGTACGGACTGTACTTGATAGGAAGCAATAAAAGTTCAAGTTCTTGCTATTTTGAGTCTTATTTTGATGTAGTATTGCCTTATAATCTTTTGATATGATTGAATAATCATTTCAGAGGTGTTTCAAATCAAGTCTCAAACCATTTTAAAATATTTTTTTCCATTTTGGACAGACTGTCCTGTAGAAGCCTCCTTTTGTGTTTTGATTTCAATTATGGATTTGTAAGATCCATCCCTTTTTTGTACATATTTTTGCTTGGCAATGGATCAACACTTGTAATATATCTTCCTAACATGAATAATGCAGGATTGAAGACTGGTTGTAAGAGATTATGGATGAATGAGTGAGCTTGACAGTATTGAAGGGTTGCATGCATGGTGCATGGTTATAGCAGCAGAGGATCTAGCCATTGGAGGGGGTGATTTTGTGTTTGAATCCATGTTAGGATGGTATAAGGATGGTGAATAATCTATTTATTTGAGGCTATGGTGTTGGGAGGTCATACATTGACCAAGCCCTAGATTTTAGCGGTTGTTGAGAAGCAAATTAGGGATTTTGCACTTAGAGAGGTCTTATAATTAAATTAGTTGTAGAATCCATGGTTTGGGGTCATTTTATGACTCTATTTAAAGTATCAAGGTCTAGGGTGAAGATGCATTAGTAGTTGCTTTGGAAAAGGGGTCGAATTAGCCCTCTTAGTTCAGTGACAGTGGCAAAGTTGAGTAGGACGGTCCAAAACACAAGGGATCAGTTCTGAGATATGTTAATGGGATTGAAAAAGGGTATTCAGATATGTGATTAGTTTTAAGAGTTGTTTGGAACTATTTTGAGAAAATATTTAAAAACCCTTGTTGTTGTACTACTAGGACAGTGTATGACTGGACAAATTTGTGAAGGAGACAGAATGTCTTGAAGGAAGATTTTGTGGCTTGGTGTATGGGTGAAAAAAGTGTGTTGGGGTCCTTAGAGGATTTAGGATCACCTATGAAAGTAAGGTTGATGGTTGTGGTTGCAGAAGCCTATTGAATGAAGGATGCATAACATGGAGTTTGGAGCATGATTGAATGGTAGGAGTATGAAGAAGTGGGTGGATTCAAGATGTAGATTCTAGTGGAGTCTAAGGAGATTTAAGTTGACCTCTAATAGGTCTATGGAGTGGGATGGGTCTTGAGGTGATCTTTTGAATGAAGATTGAAGGATTTGTTATCAAGAAAAGAAGGAAGAAGTCATTAAACCATGAAGAAATGTTACTTCCCACTAGCCTCTGCATCAGTTTGATAAAATGCATCAAAGTAATATACAAGCATAAACAAAGCATGTTGAACTGTTTGAACAATGTAAAGAGATTTCATTACATTGACTGCAAGGATTATAAACAAAGCATGAAAAGTACTTTTAGATCTATTCAAACATGGTGTAAC
>MU223109.1:0-16512 GCA_018584345.1 Thuja plicata | reverse complement strand
AACTACTCTTTGGCTTTGATGGATCCTGCATTCAAACACAAAAGTGAAACCCCAAGTTAGATTACTTAATTTATATGGTTTCTATAAATAATAAATAAAAATTTAAAATCATAGTCAACAATAATAATAATAAAATATTTTAAGTTGAACTCTCATGTACCTCGCCTCTATGTCTCCTCATGAGGTCAGGAGACCTAATATATGTCCTTGGTAGCGAAGGGACAATGCCACCAATGTCGACTCCGACCTGTATATATGTTTGCGAACATGAGATTGATGTACGAATTATACTATTTAATGTTAAATCCTTGGTATCAAATACATGTTTTAAATATAGTTGAATTAACATTAAAACTTACCTGTGTTGAACTTTCTTCAGGAAATGTCGATTGGGTCATCAGTGATACAAACCCTTGGTGTGGTACCTCCCTCAAACTAGGGGTGACCTACAAAAGTCAAACAAATAAGTTTCATACAATCATGACTTGATCATATTAAATATATACTTGATAGTAAACTACACACAAATAAATTTAGAAATATACGTACTGTGGGGCTATCACTGCAAATTGAGATGCATGTGACTCTATAATGGCAAACTGGTCTCATGACATCATCTGACACCACCCTCTATCAAATAAAACATGTAATTAAAAATGAGTACACACAATTGAAAAGTATACATGTATGCTTAAATAATCTAAAATACTTAATTACCTTCCCCTTGTCAACACCAGACACCTAAACCCCCTCACATTGCCCCCCAGTGGCAACTGGTGAAACCTACATCAGTATGTAATAAGATGATCATAAAAATTAGAAAATACATGTATACGTGCTATTATAATAAAAGGAAACCAATGAGTACATTAAAACATATGTACCATGGAAGTGTCAAGGCCAAATGAAATGGCCGAAAGCGTGGACCCCTCCACTTGTGCTATCTCCTCCTCTGTCATCAACTGGACATAAATGAAACACTTAAAAAAACATAAGTGGGCAATCATTATAAGAAAATTCTATTAAAAATATGAACGTGTTTAAAATTAAATACAATGTAACAAGTTAACTGTTTACTCTTACCGTAACAATAAGAGTCCATGGCTCTATATGCCCCTGATGCACATCTCCATGGGGTGCTTCAGTGCCTGTAGTATGTTGTGTAGTATCTTCCACCTCGAACACATAGTTATATGCATCACTATCATTCAGGGGACCCAAGCACATATTCTTGCACATAACGCAAGTAGGAGGCACACAAACATGTGAGCTCATGGAGGATGTGGAAGGGCCAGAAGCATCAGTATGAGGAGGCAACATTGTCGCACTCTTCCTAACCAGCAGATCACTCAAGGTGTGAATGGATTGAATAGTCTGTGGGTCGGCCTCAGCAACAATGTCAGGATGTTGCACTGTAGGAGGTGGTGAAATCTCGGGAGGGGGGATATATGTGTAGGATTTCACTCGCTGTGCCCCTAGCCTGTCCTGTGGAGCACCTAAGCCTGCGCCCTGGTTCTGTCTCATGCTCCAATAATTGACTTTGTGACCAAGCACAAATTCAGCATACAATTTTCTTATGAAATAGAATGGGACATCCAAATTGTTGTGGGGTGGTCTATCAAAAACCATCCACCAGCAGTCCCAAAAGTTGTCACGTATTGCATCATTTGTGCACCATTTAATTGACAACTTGGTTTTTTAGGGTCCACTTTTAAACTGGTTTTTGGATCACCAAAAATGTTACATATGTCATGTTTTGTTATATTTAGATCCATAACTTGATCATAGTCAAGCCCATCATCAAATTGGGCGTGCATGGATTCGCGCCAAAGAAGTGCAGCATTGTGTTGTTCTGTGAGTTTCTCCATGCTTTCAATAATGGAGTTTAGCGTGGAAAACATGGGGCGCAAGGTGGGGATATTCGCATATGTGTTCTGATATCCTCTAAGCTGATTTAGATTGTCTCCTATGAGATCATGTAATGGTCGAGGGTTTGAGAATGGTCTTCTGAAGGGGGGGATTGTTTTGAGGTGGTTCTGGATTGTTTGCGGACTCATTGGGAGGGTTTTCGGATTGGTCTGATTCAAAAAGAATAAAGAATAAAGAATATCAATTTAAAACCTAGTTTTTATCATTTCAACTCTAGTTTATAATCGATTTTAAAAAATAATAAATAATATCATTTAAATCCTAGTTTTTTTTTTAAAATAACAAATTTCAATCTAAAAATAAAAAACAAGAATGAAAGTATTAAAATTCACTTACCTATCAAATATGATATCGGATCTGTATCTAATATACGATATGAGAGGCTTAGGCTTGGCTGCTTCAACGTTTTCACAATGAAAATGTTGAACGCAGTCGCGGGTAACAATATATTATTACTGATGAATATCGGATATATGATAATATCGAATATACGATAATGCTTTAGCTTTGGCTTTTGGCTTGGCCGGGTGTACTGACACCCAGGCCTACTCAAAAGTCAATAAACTTTTGGGTGTGCTTTTGGACGAGTGAAAAACTAATTTTTTCACATCGCCAGTTTTTGGCATACCATGATCCTGCACAGACCCATTGAAAACATTTAAATGATTAGCAATTTTTGTACCTTCCTTCATTTGCAGGTTATACAATTGCCTCTTCAAGTATATTCAGTTTGCAAAGGATTTTGTCATATAAAGACTCTCCATTCTACTCCATAATTATGTTGTTGTATCTTCTCCAACAATATTAAAGAGAACCTCATCTGCCAAACACAATCGAATTGTGCTTAGGGCTCTCATATCCAAATCTTCCCTATCCTCATCAGTCATATCTGTTGATTTCTTTGATTTTTCAGCCAATGCCTTGTGCAATCCCTGCTGCATTAACAAATCACGTGTCTTGAGCTTCTATAGCTCAAAGTTATTTTTGCCATTAAATTTCTCCACCTTGAACCTAGCATTCGAAACCTTTGCCATTTGATGTTGAAAAACAACACCAAATTCTAATACAACCACTGTAATAAAAAATTGCTCTGATTCCACTTGTTAGGTACACGGAAGTGAAAACCTAGATAATTAAATATCGCAAAACAAGTTAGATGCAAAGAAATATTGAAAAAAATTAATGAATAATTGAGCTACATAGAAAAAAATAGATTTATTTGGTAAAACCTTGACAAAATGCCAAGAAAACATCCACAGGGCAAGGTACCTGTATTCTTGTTGCTTTGGAGAAAAATTACAAACTTCACAGCTGCTTCTCTCTTGTAGTCTAAATTTACAAATTTCAACAACAACAATTAACCCTTGCCTTCAAAGGCAACATAGATATATACAGAAAACCTTCTAAAAACAACTCCCTCCAACATAGAAAAAACATGCATGCAATTGACACCAATATGGAAAACACCAGCATGCAACTTCTTAAGAGAAAATAGAAACTTTCTCACAAAGAAGCATTGTTCTGATGATGAGAAGAAATTATAAATTTTGTATTTCTAAAAAAAATTTATTTGTAAATTGTTGTCATTATCCAGCATGAATTAAATCAAAGACGACTCCATCGATAGAAGAAGCAACAAAAACACACAAAATATCCAAACACAAACTCTTGCAAAAACACTCTACCTCCAAACACCTGACACTACCACGATTAAGCAAGACACCCAAACAAGACACCAAGAAATATAGCCCCGCCCTTATGAAATAGTCAAACACTACCGCCCCCTCCCACAACTAGATACCAATCACAAACGAGCAAAAGCAGAAAAAACAAGTGCCTCTCACAACTCTACCCCAACCCAACACTACCTCCAATCACAAACATTTTTCCTATATAGATGTCTCACTAATTATTGATTATTAGTTATTGCTAAAATCTTTAAAAAAATATACTACTATCAATTATTAATAAATTAATTTTAAATGTATTAAATTTAGATTTTTTTTTGGGATCGGTTAAATTTAGATTATTTTTAATAACATATAATTTGAAAAATAAAAAATAATATTCACAAAGTCAAAATCCATGTGGTTTTTAAAATACATGGAAAATCTGCGCAGGCGTCAAAATCCATGTGGCTTTTTAAACTACACGGAAATTTTTTTGTTTTAAGATATTTTAATCGATGCATCATGCGTCAAAATCCATGTGCTTTTTTAAAATACATTATATTTTTTGCCCTTTTAACATATTTTATCGCTCCATCATTCGTCAAAATTCATGTGATTTTATAAAATACATGGAAAAATTTGTCTTTACGCTATTTTAATCACGGGCTACCATTGACAACAACGAACGGCAACGGCACGTGAGGGAAGAAAACGGTGGTAGCTTTAATTCCAAAATTAAAATTAATATTCCGCACTGTGGGCCCGAGATTGGCGTTAAGCCCGGCCCTTGAATAATGGATTGTTACAACTATAATAAAGAGCTGCTACAATAATTTAAAATGAGTTAAAATGTGGACTGACCAAAGTTCAAAATACATTCAAAGTTTGACCTAAATAAATATTAAAGCATATCTTTTCATATATAGAAGTTGAGAGTAGTCAAAAGCGAGGGTGGTATTCTGTCTGTACATCTGCAACTCTATATGAATGGAGTGTTGTGCAGGCTGGCGTTCTCTCTGTATCCTTCGAAAAGACAAGAGCAAAGTGAAGATGCTGCATTTGTACACACGGCTGAGGAGGAGAAATGGATATAATGTCACCTTCTCCTCGTATTTCAAACTCCTCAACACAGTCAGGAGGCGCCCTAGTCCTGCACACAATATCCACATCTGCTTTTCCTGCCATTTCCCCATTGCTGTCTGTGGCCAACTTGTAAGTTTTTCATTGCCCAACTGTCCCTTACTACCACTTTTTCAATGGAAAATGTATTCATGTGATTGGGTAAACATGAATAATAATGTGTGATGTTATTATTGCTCACCTTTGAGATCTTGAGTTATGATCTTGTATACATCCAATCTTTTGTTAATGTCAAAAATATTCAAAATTTGGTAGAGTCTGAGTTGTGAACTTTTTATCCATCCAATCTTGTTTTTAATGCCTAATATTCAAAATTTTGTAGAGTCTGAGTTGTAATCTTGTATCCATCCAACCTTTTTCTAATGTCAAATATTCAAAATCTGGTAAAATCTGAGTTGCTATTGTTATATACATCCAACCTTTTTAATGGAACAAAATTAAGGAGCAAAACCTAGAAACCATTCGAGAAATCTGTTGAAATGAATGAGCAGTTTGTGACAGAAAATTACTTTAATGTGGTAAGATGACAGGAGTTGAGTTTACAGGAAGTAGTTGTAGTTTGCTGGGCGTTTGAATAAACATCTTCTCCAGAATGATACATCAAATCTACATTGTTGGTAGATTAGCCGAGTGGATTAGGAATAAGTGTTCTATAAATAATCAAAGAGGGAGAAAGTAGTAAGTACTTGTAAAATCCTAAAAGAGGGAGAAAGTAAATACTTGTAAAATCCTAAGAATGTAGATTAGTTAGTTCATTTTTTGACACTATATTTTTCAAGATTAGTTCATTTTTTTGGTTTATCTTTTAACACTGTAGTTTGAGGATTTCTATTTATAAGTTATTTCTATGATAAATTTGATTTTAGGAGAGTTAAATTTAATTTTGGTTTTTAATCTATGAGGTTTAGACAAAGATTGGTGCTCTTATATCTTGTAGCTGAAATGATTTTGTAGATGAAAAAGCTTTTATCAAAAATAATCTAATATCATGTAAGTGTTGCTGGAATATTATTGGAACAAAAGAAATTAAACCTAGAAACCAGTCATCTTCTCTAGAATAATACATCAAATCTACATTCATTGTAGATGACTGAGTGGATTAGGAATATCTATTTTATAAATAGATTGTAGACAGTTTATTACAGAGGGAGAAAGTGAGGACTTTTTTTGGCATTGTATTTTTCAGAAAGGACGCGGCTAAGCTCCCTACAAAATGCATCATTGACCAAATTTCACGACATTCTTTTTTATCTTTGCATTTTGTCTGAATCTTAGCCAGTGCCTTTCAGAAATAGTTACATTTCTTAATTTATTTTTAACATTGCATTTTGAAGATTTTTATTTACAAGCTATTTTTATAATAATTTTGATTTTAACTGAGTTAAATTTAAATTTGTTTCATGCATTTGTTTTCTACTTAATTGTCAATTTTATTTGTAAAAGAGGCAGCTCCTCCCTCGTGCATATAACTATGACACTGCACTTGATTGATAATTAAATGATGAAGATTATAGCGACCCTCATCAATATTAGCATGTAAGATAGATAAAGTTTATTGTAGGCAGTATCAATATTAGCATGTAAGATAGATGAAGTTAGTTGTAGGGAGTAACATAGGTGTGGCTAACAGTGTGAAAGCTTCAATGATGAAATCGTGCTCTCTTAATAAAGAGGCAATGATGTGCTCATTCGATAGTTTAGGAGCCTTTGACTATAAAGAAGGCGTTGGAGATAATTACATATAAACATCCACTTGTGCTTGTATTTGAAGGCTTGAAATGCGTAATACTAGCACTAACACTACAAGTAAATTACAATTTCTTCTCATATCTAATTCCTTGTTTATAGCAATTTGTTCGGCTTCTACATAATTATGTAATATAATCATTTTCAATAGATGATATAAAATTCAGCAATCAATAATAATCTGGGTCGTGCTTGATAAGACATGTTACATTTAAAGATACACGTGATAAGCATTTTAGTATAAAAATTTCTGTGACACCTCTTAATCTCATAAATAAATGTTCAACCAGACAACATTTTGGAATCTTAATTTGTTTAAGAGTGTCAGCGCATATACAGAATATATGAACATGCATTTCCCATTCTAGCACCTCTTTCAGGTATTTTTATATGACTTCTAAATCTTTTTCTTAAATAAAATATTTGAAGTGTCAATTTCATGTGTCCTTCCAATCGTGAGAGTCTGAGAAACGACAATGCAGACAATCTATTGACTATGGAACCTTAAAGAGCATCTATTCACTGCTGACGAGTAAGATGAATTTCTTGTTCATTTGGCACTAAACATTATATTTCTTGATGTTCCAGCACTGAATTTAGTATATATCTAGACACAATAAATCGTTTGGTATTGTCCAGTAAGTTATCTTTATGGTGTTCACTGTAGTTTTCATTATGTAAATTGTTTGCTTTTGCTTTCTGAGAGAATTGGCAACGTTCAAGACCCATTTTTTCCTGTCATCTGTTATTTTGGGTAATTAGTAGGTTGATTTTCAATTTAATTCTCTTCTGGCTTTAATTTCTAATATTGTTTTAGATGATTAGCAGGTTACGTATTCGGTTCAATTCTTTGGCTAGAATTTCTAATCCAAATCTTACAGTAACATGTTTTGAAGGTTAAAATCTCTGTTGTTCTGTCTATGCAACTTCCAGCAGACGTTGGATGGACAGAAGAGTCGTTGTATAAAGATATCACCACAGTTACTTAAGGACTCTCATGCTTGTTAGAGTTGATGATGGATTGTTTATTTACATAAGGGAAAGATTATTAGCAATTATTATAGTTAATTTTGTGAATCTTCAGTTTTTAAACACTACATTAGATTTTTAACTGTTTTAATTGTTTATAATTATTGTTCTTGTTTTTGGATAGTAAAGATAAATGGTGTGAGATCTGTTATGTTGTAAGGGCCCTCAAAAGTTCTATTGTGATATTATCTCTTAGCTTTGACAACCAAAAAAGTTGTACAATTGAATCAATACTTTTACATAAATACTCAATTATTATGTCCTATTGATACTAATGATTTCTTAATAGACTTTTAATTAACAAAATCTAATAAACAATTACTGATAATTTTTCCTAATTAGAATGTGTCATAGATTATCTAATACAATGATTTGATTGATTCACATGATTATTTGATTGATTCCAATGATAATGTTTTACCAGGTGAGGCTTCATAAGTATGGCAGAGAGAAAAAGAGATGTCAAGCACCCAGAGAATTTTCAACTGAGGGTGTTAATGTGGAATTTGTTTCAACATGCGGATTGGATAGATAGATTGATGATGATCATTGGCAGCTTAGGTGCTGTGGTTGATGGTTTTTACACTGCAGGTGTTCTCTCCATTCTCAGTAGTGCTGTTAATGATCTGAGATCTGGTTCTACTTCCATCGGTAATCTAAATCACGTAAGAATTTTTATATATATATATTTTTTTTTGTTTTTAAATTGTGTTAACATATTGGGTTTTCTTCATTTTTATTTTTATTTTCATGATGCAGACTCTCGTGTATTTTCTATATTTGGCTGCTGGAGTAGCAGTTGCAGCATTTTTAGGTATGTTTTTTAAAATAGGTTTGAATAGGATATTTTTTTCTTACAACAAAATAGTACAAAATAATTTTATCTGCTTTTTTAGATATGTTTTTGCCTGATTAAAATAGGTTTGAATAAGATATTTTTTTCTTACAACAAAATAGTACAAAATAATTTTATCTTTCCCCACGTTTTTGAAAATTGGCAATCGCATAATATACTGTTATCTCTTTAGCCTGCATGATAAATATAAGCAGCAATAATACTATTCTGAATTTTAACTTTATTGCTGAGTTTTTCATGGTGCTGTTTACAAAATAGAATGAGAATATGTTTATTTAAAAACAGAAAGATCCATGAGATGGATACAAGTTACCTATCATTTGACCTCAATGCTTCCGTTTTTATTTCATAAGAGGGTAGGTGGCTTGTTCTTAAGTATTTATAATGAAGGGTTCATATGTATGGTATGCAAAATTAAAAGGTGAATGTGTTATTTGTTTTATTATTAAAGAATTAGATATATTTTATAATGTCTAACTACTTTAGTTCAATTTAGATATAAGAGTCTTTGGATAAAATGAAGTGATTATTGAATGAATGAAAGATTTTAATAGCATCTATGAGACTGAAGCAGTTTATGGAACCTAAGAATAGCACATGTAGAACAGGGCACCAAAGCCTTAAACAATTTGTAACCTCCTTTTAGATCTTTCATTGAAGAGTAATTTTTTATGAGTAAATTTGTTGTTTTGTCCATCTTTGTTTCCTTAACCAATATGAATTTATCACAACAAAAGACAAAAAATTTCTAACAAATAATTCTTTTCTCACATCACAAAAAACAGAAAGAACCATTACAATCATAAATATTTGAATCCAAACTTGAATAAAGAATTCTGAAGTGAAGCCAAAGCCTGATACAGATGAAAAACAATCCTGCCTTTTCTTTAAAAAAAAATCAGATCCGACCAAACAATTCAGACTACAAAAACAATTCGGTGCAAAATATTTCTCACTTGAATAATCTATTATGAACTTTTCTATTCAAAATCAATAGAACATAAAAACTATAACCACCATAACCCATGCACAGTATGACCAAACAGATTTTCACAGTATGACCAAACTGATTTTCAGCCTTTGGCCCAAAATCTTAATTGTTAGAACAGTGACAATTGAAAGTTTTTTAAAAACCCATATTAATATATTACAGTTCAAAATCTATCAATGCATAAATTCAATCAGTCAATTTCCTTTGTTTCCATTATTTGAGTCTACATAATGTGTTTTCCAGAGGCTTTTTGCTGGGCAAGAACTGGAGAAAGGCAAGCTTCCCGCATGCGTAGAAAATATCTGATGGCTGTCCTGAGGCAGGAGGTTGCATTTTTCGACACCGCGGGCGTTGATACGGCTGAGGTTGTCAACAGCATCTCCAATGATACACTTATCATACAAGATGTTTTGAGTGATAAGGTAATTGATTTTCACAGACGAGCCATAGATTTATTTTTAAGGGTTGTTGTGCAATATTGTTTTCATATTATACATCAGATCATTTTTTTATGGACTGGTTTCAGTAAGCTAATTCTTGGAGGAATGCTTAGGTGCCCAATTTCATCATGAACTTGTCTACATTTGTGTGCTGCTACGGTGTTGCCTTCTATTTGTCTTGGAGGCTTGCTTTGGTGACTTTACCCTTCTTAACATTACTGATAATACCTGGAGTGCTTTATGGGCGAAGACTGATGGCCATTGGTGGGAAGATGCATGCAGAGTATAACAAAGCCAGCAGCATTGCTGAACAAGCTCTTTCCTCTGTCAGAACTGTGTATTCCTTTGTTGCTGAAGAGAAAGTTATGGCCAAGTTCTCATCTGCACTAGAAGGAAGTGTGAAGCTTGGGATTAAACAGGGCCTGGCAAAAGCCCTGGCTATGGGTGCGAATGGTGTCAATTTCGCTATATGGGCATTCATAACATGGTATGGAAGCACACTTGTCCTACACAATAGAGCTTCGGGAGGAAAGATTGTTGCAACGGGATATTCTCTCATCCTTGGTGGCCTGTAAGGATCTACCCTAGAGAAAATAATTTTCAAGCATTTTCATTTGCAGTACATTTTGTTGTTATTTGTACTGGTATATCTTAGGTGAGATTTTAAGAAGGATTTAGTAGTCATGGGTAAGCAAGGAATATTTGGGAGCATGGGTAACTTTCAATGAGTCATGTAATTTCTACAGTTCATAAAGTTAGATTTTTAGCTATTGCTTTCATTTTGATGATGAATTATAGTACGATATAATCTAAAACATTGAAAATCTCACACAATTTAAATCAGCAATTCTTAAAATATCTAAATGGCTCTGGCTCCTGGGTAAAACCCTCCTTAACATTACAACAGACACCTTAAGAATTATTATGTTTACTTGAAAAGATGTTAATGGATGAATTGGTTGCTTTCAGGGCTTTGGGGACAGCACTGCCAAATCTCAGGTACTTCTCTGAGGCAAGCGCGGCGGCATTTAAAATATATGAAATGATCCACAGAGTTCCAGAGATCAATTGGGAGGATACGAATGGAAAAGTATTGGGAAAAGTCTCAGGGGAAATCGACTTAAGAGGCGTGGAGTTCGTATATCCTTCCCGGCCAGAGACCGTAATTTTGGGCAATTTTAATCTCATGATTCCAGCAGGGAAAACCGTGGCTCTAGTTGGTAGCAGTGGTTCGGGAAAATCTACGGTCATTTCATTAATAGAACGCTTCTATGATCCCCTCAAAGGAGAAATTCTTCTGGATGGAGAGAACATTCAAAACCTTCAGCTCAAATGGTTGAGAACCCAAATTGGGCTCGTTAGTCAAGAGCCTGCACTTTTTGCTACCTCTATCTATGAAAACCTCCTGTTTGGTAAAGAGGACGCCACCATGGATGATGTTGTGAACGCAGCGAAAGATGCAAACGCCCACGACTTCATCAACCAACTTCCAGATGGGTATTATACTCAAGTAAGCACTCCCCTGTCTCCAGGTTTTTAGGTGGTGATCGAAAATGTACATTGTTTCATTTGTTATGCTCATAACCAGGTAAGTTATATGCATTCCCCTGTTTGAAACTGGAGTTCTGTGTAAATTTTTTACCGAGTGCAGGTGGGTGAGAGGGGTGTGCAGCTGTCTGGGGGCCAAAAGCAACGAATAGCAATAGCAAGAGCGATTCTAAAACATCCCTCAATCCTACTCTTAGATGAGGCCACAAGTGCATTAGATACAGAATCAGAAAAAATAGTTCAGGAGGCCCTTGATAAGGCTTCCATGGACCGCACAACAGTGGTTGTAGCCCATCGTCTCTCCACCATACGCAATGCAGACAAAATAGCAGTGGTTCAAAGCGGTGGAGTGATTGAAGAGGGCAAACACGAAGAACTCATTCATAAGCCTAATGGGGCTTACGCAGCTCTGGTGCAATTGCAGCAAATGAGCCCAAAGAATGGGCAATTGCAAAAAAGCAGTTCTACTGGGGCTATTTCTCCAGCTAGTATTTTATTAGCTTACGGAAGCAGACGTGGGTCCCGGAACGGATCAAACCGAAGTAGTCGATCAAGACGTATAATTCCAGAGCAAGAAAAAATGGGCGAAGAAGTAAACAATGAGAATAAAAACGAGGAGATGAAAGCTCCTTCTCCTTCGTTCAGGAGACTGTTGGCACTGAATGCTCCAGAATGGAAGCAGGCTCTCGTGGGCTGTGCAGGGGCGATTGGTTATGGAGCTCTGCAGCCTGCCTATGCTTTTACATTGGGCTCCATGCTAGGCGTCCTGTTCTTGAAAGACGAAGATGAGATGAAGCGAAAGGTGAAGATCTATTGCGCCATTTTTGTGTGTTTATCCCTGTGGTCTTGTATGGTGAGCTTTCTTCAGCATTATAACTTCGCCGCCATGGGGGAGTTGCTAACCAAAAGGGTTCGGCTCATGATGTTGGGTAAGCTTTTAACTTTTGAAATTGGGTGGTTTGACCTGGACGAGAATTCAAGCGGAGCCCTGTGTTCAATGCTAGGAAAGGATGCCAATGTGGTATGTAGTGCATTGCAATTTCTAACACAGCTCTTATAACACTCCATTTCTATCTTGTTATTGCTACATAATTCTGTCCAATCTTATATTGAGTTTTCTCAGATCAATCTTATATTAATTGAATGGTTTAGGGTTTAGGGTTTACATTTCTATCTTGTTAGTTGTCATAATTTCGTCCAATCTATTGCTACATAATCTTGTCCAATCTTATATTATTTCAGACCAATTTTGCATTAATTCAATGGTTTTATACAGCATCACGTTTGTCTAATTTTGTGTTGGTAGGTGAGATCTCTGGTGGCCGATCGAGTATCTTTGTTAACTGAAGCTCTGTCTGGAGTGGGCATTGCCTGCATACTGGGCCTTTTCATAGCATGGCGTCTTGCCCTTGTAATGATTGCAATGCAACCTATCATAATCACATGCTACTATACGAGAAAAGTTCTTCTCCAGAACATTTCCAAAAAGTCGGTCAGTGCCCAAGAGCAAGGCTGCCAGGTAGCTGCAGAATCAGTGGTAAACCACAGAACCATAACTGCTCTCTGCTCACAGGACAGAATTCTCCGCTTATTTGATTCCAAGCAGGAAGTTCCTCACAAAGAAATCAGTAGGGATTCATGGTATGCAGGATTGGGCCTGGCAGCCTCTCAGACTCTTACCATATTGAATTGGGCAATGGTTCTCTGGTACGGAGGCAAGCTAATTAGCCAAGGAACCATAACAAATAATGATCTGTTCAAAAACCTTTTAATTTTGATAAGAGCGGGTAGAATAATAGCAGATGCAGGGAGCATGACTTCAGATATTGCCAGGGGAGCTGATACTGTAGAGTCCCTGTTTGAAATTCTTGACAAAAACACACTCATATGTCCAGATGATCCAGAGGGCATTAAACCTCACAAACTGGAAGGTAATGTGGACTTGGAAAACGTGGATTTCGCCTATCCAGCTCGACCTAATGTCATTATTTTCCAAAATTTTAGCCTGAAAATAAAGGCCGGAAGTAGCATGGCTCTGGTAGGACAGAGTGGGTGTGGAAAGTCTACTGTTGTTGGATTGATCGAGAGATTCTATGATCCACTAAAAGGAAGAGTGACACTGGATGGAAAAGACATCAGGAGTTTCAATCTTAGATCCCTACGACAGCATATAGCTCTGGTTGGGCAGGAGCCTACATTATTTGCAGGGAGTATTCGTGAGAACATTGCATATGGTAAAGATGATGCAACTGAAGTAGAGGTGATCGAAGCTGCCAAGGCTGCAAATGCCCACGAATTCATCTCGTACGTAGACTTCCTCAACCATTTGTTTGATTTGATTGAAATCATTTATCAACTTATGAATTGATTCAGTAAAACTACAAATTAAACACCTAGAAGTCAGTGGTTTGGTCTATTGATGTGGATTAACATTAATTGCATAATTATTCAAGTCTGGCTCATGTTGTCAGATTGAAACAGGAACAACTAGGGAAACATAAAGATTAGGGCAAAAGAATTCTGGTATTTTGAGAAAACAAGCATTTTTCGGCACTTTTTAAACCACCCTGATTTGGGTTGGCTGTTTTTCTGCTTTTTAGATTTCTGCTCTGGTTTTGCTATGTTGCTGTTGTTTTATGTTTTAAGTTTCTTTTCTGTTTTTGCTGTCTTAATGTTGTTTCTTGGTATTTCATTGTGCTTTATGCTATATCCTTTGTAAAACATTTTAGGCCCTTTCAAAACCCGACTTACCTTAATAAAAACAACTAGGAAAACATTCCAAGTTAAGTCCTGAACAGTAATCTATCTTATTAAATTAGACAGATTCATATTTATATACCAAACAGTAATCATCTTCCCTGTCTGTGCAGATGTTTACAGGATGGGTATGATACAAACACAGGGGAGAGAGGTGTGCAGTTGTCAGGAGGGCAGAAGCAGAGGATTGCCATAGCCAGGGCGATCATAAAGAATCCAAGCATCCTGCTTTTAGACGAGGCCACCAGTGCATTGGATGCTCAGTCTGAGAAAGTGGTTCAAGAGGCCCTAGATAGAGTCATGGTGGGTCGAACAAGTGTGATTGTAGCCCATAGGTTGACTACCGTCCAAAATTCTGATTGCATCGTAGTTATTGAGAAGGGAAGAATTGTGGAACAAGGAAATCATTCTCAGTTGCTAAGCAAAGGCGAAGGAGGTGCTTATTTTTCTCTTGTGAATCTTCAACAGCAAAATCAATTTCCCTTGCCCTGAGTTTTGAACGGCAAGAAAGAAATTTGTAAAGATGCATGTTTTCATCTATATTGTGTGTATAACTGGATTTCATTGTAAATTAAACCCCGCCATATTTGATCTAGCACAAGGCATTCATATCAATTCACTGCACAATGTTATTTCTTTCCTGGCATTCATAACAATCCATTGCACCATATTAATTATTTCCTGTATGTATACAATGCTCCTTTTAATTAGTCCTTCTCATTTACCAATCCCTCTAGGTAAATTAATTAATTTAATTTATCTATAAAGTCCAATTCCATTTAATTAAATAAACCTATCTATTTAATTAAATAAATATTCTTTAGAATCATTTTAAAAAAAAGGTAGAGTAGTGGACAAGAATTTTTGGAGCAGGCTCTGGAACTTGGTCTGCCCAACGTACAGAGATCAGCTCCCGAGGAGGCCTTCACCACTGGCAGAAGGTATGCCTCATTTTGCCATTAATACTAATTTTTCCCTTTAATTTTACATATGGGCTCGAACACTCCAAGCTCTGACCCTAATTTGAAACAACCACTTTCTTCAATCGGGTGTCATTCTGCAAACAAATCCTTCAAACAAGAGGTTACCAACGATCATGGAGTCCCACATGGAGCCAAGTTCATCCAGAGGCACGTTGAGGAGGCCGGCCACCATCCCAAAGGAGATATTTGTAAGAACTTACCCTCCTCTGCGTTTGATGTCAAGCCGAATGCCCAAATGGCTAAGGTTATTAAGTCGGAGAAGTGTAGGTTAAAGGATTGTGGTGTGCTTCTTGTTGCTCAAGAGTTAACCAAATTACCTTCTAGAAATTTCTTGAATGAATGGCTTCATAATGTCTGGGAAAAAAACTTTGGTTTCCATTTTTCTTATCTGTGAATGATGCAGAAAGGTTTATTCCTTGTCTTTTTTGCAAACCCTAACCATCAAAAGGAAGTGGTTAAGAGGCAGTTTTGGAAGATTGGCCAATGTAACTTTCGTGTCAAACCATGGTCATACGAAGTTATCCAAGATGAGATTTTGACACTCTCATGTCTTAGGTGGTTGACTATAGGCAATCTCCCTCCATTTCTGTGGAATCTCCTCTCACAAGTTTTGGAACCCATTGGCAAGGTTATCTGTATTGACATATCAACACACATTGATTCTTAACACTGATGCGAGGGTCTTGGTTTCTATTAATGAAGGGTTTGACCTCCCTAAAGATATATGGTTTGACCTTGATGACCATTTTGTTTCATGCCCTCTCACCTTCCTTGGGGGTCTCAATGCATGCTTTCTATGCAGGAAAGAGGGTCACATGAGAAGTTCTTGTCCTCTGTTGAAGAAGAAGTCAGACTCTCTGCCCAATTATGTTCATGATCCTTCTAGCTCCTCTAAGGTGGTGTCCCGTAATCCAAGTGTTCCCCACACTAGTAAATTTGACCTCAATTTTCGACGGCAATTGGTCGAAATTTTGACAGTAATTGGTCAAAATTTACGACCAAAACTTTCGTCGGTCTTTTTTTGTCGACATTTTGACGTATTTATAATTGGTCAAAATTTCGACCAAAACAAAGGTCGGAATTTTGACTGTAGCTCTTCCTCACTTTGGTAGAATTCACCGTCGAAATCTATAGGGAAATGGTCAGAATTCCGACCAATATATGGTCAAAATTTCCACCAAAACATTGGTGGAAAGCACAGAACGAACGTCGAAAGCTCTTCCCGTAACGGTCGAAATTTCGACCAATATTTGGTCGAAATTCCACCAAAACATTGGTGGAAAGCATAGCATTGTCGTCAAAATCTTTAGTGTAATGGTCGAAATTTCGACCAATCGTTGGTGGAAATGAACCGTGGGATTGGTCGAAATTTTGACCAATGTTAAAAAAAAAAAAAAAAAAATTTTTTTTTTTTTTTAATTCT
>MU223108.1:29794-61358 GCA_018584345.1 Thuja plicata | reverse complement strand
AGCACTGAATTTCTTTGTTGACCGAGAGAGCCCGGTAGTAACTAACTTCTTGATATAGTATTTTGGAGTGCTCGGTAGACTCTGTAAATTGCTTCTCTTACCGTCTGAACTCGGTAGACTCGGTAAATTGCTTTGTTGAACATTCTTAGCTCGGTAGACTCTGTCTAATTACTGATATGAAATTCTGAACTCGGTAGACTCTGTCTGATGACTGATATGACATTTTTGTAACATCAAGGACAACACACAATTTAAACAATTGTTTCCAACAATAATGATTTGGCGATAAGTAAACTCCCTGATTTGCAATATGTTTTAGGAAATAAAAAATAGACCTAAAAAATCAAAAAATATATTATTTTTTGTTCAAATGTTTTTAAAAAAATTATAGGCATAAAACTCATCCTATTTCACACATTTTATCAATTTACATCATCTTCAAATTCTCAACAAAAATATGATTTTTATGCCCTCGAATTTTTACAATTTTAGTGTTGTTAACCTTTTCCTTTGTAAAAAGGTGACATCTTATTGTGCTTTTACCCTGTGCCCAATGCAGAATGAAAGAAGTTGATATGGTAAGATCACTACAAAAAGGTTGCAGGTCACTTTGGAATAGGTAAGACTACTCCTATACTCCAAAGATATTTTTATTGGAAAAAAAATGAAGAATTATGTAATTTCATGTTAGAATGTGATGTTGATACTATCATTTTTTTTGTTGTTGATGTCTACATATCTTATGCTTTTATATGGATTGGATATTTTGGTGATTTGGTAGAATGTGCTTCGAATGATGTGTCATAGAGATTTATCTTTAGCTGTGTCGATGTTGGTACCATTTATCTTGCAACATATTTTGGTTTACTTGTTTGGGTCTGGTCCTATCTGGGAAGTGCTCATTGTGCTTCGATTCAAGTATTCACATTATAATATATAGATCTTATATGTTGGTTCTAAAGATCTGAGTGGTGGTGCAGTGTTTTTTTGTAAGTGAGATGTGTTGTATTGAATGAGGTGGTCCACACTTCATTCCTTACCACCACAGGAATTATTTGGTTGACCTATTTCAAGTTTTTTTAGCCCGACCTTGTTGTTGGAATGACTTGGTATAAGAGAGTGATGATTCTATTTAATGTGACATGCTTGTATGTGAGAAATATGTGAAATGAATGCAAATATGACAATGAGAGATCTGTATATTGATGAATATATGAGTTGGTGCAACCGGTAGCTGACTATTACGTGATTTATGTCTTTTTATTGTGATGGAAGTTTTTTTAGTGGTGAATTCATTTTCATTTCTTATATTCTAGTAGTGATCCTATTTTTACTAGAAGTGAGCTTATTTGTATCGGTAATGTTCCTTTCTATTTTTTGGGGTTGTTATCCCAACCAACACTAAGCGTACATGTCATGAGAAAAATAGCAGTGAGCCCTTGTAAAAATAACCATAACCAATTTCACTCTAACCAATTTTATTTTTACGAGAATTAGTTTCTCTTTGGTTTTTCCCATCTTGGGTATCCATGTAAATTTTGGTGTTCATGGTGTTTATTTTTTATGCTTTCATGTTCATATTTGTTATAAGTTTCTGATTTCTGATTGTGTAATTGAGTTCATAGGAAACCAATGTTATGTTCATGTAGTATATTTCTCTTTCTTTCCTTGTTTAATCATGTTGTGCTAGTAGAGCTCCAAGTGACATTGTTGTAGTAGATATGTATAGTAGAAGTGACTTTATTGGTATGGGTGCCATTAGAATAGGTGGATTTTCTAAGTATTCCTTGATCTATTGGAAGTTCTTTTCATACCCTCTCTCCCACTTGAATGTTACACGCTTATATAATGTCTTTATGAAGGGTTGATCATTATCTACTAACTGTGAGATGAACCTTTTGATTCATTGTAACTTTCCTTGCAATGTTATGATCTGACTACTATTTCTTGGTAGTTGCATCTGCATTATGGCCTTCACTTTTTTTGGATCAACTTCAATTCCTTTTTTTGATACAATATATTCAAGAAGTTTTCCAGATGTTACACCAAAGGCACACTTCTTTGGGTTTAATCTTTACTTGAAATGTTCCATTTTGTCAAGAATTTTCTTCAAGTTGTCCAGGTGTATAGTTCCTTTTGTTGATTTAGCCAAGGTGTCGTCAATTTAATATTCCATGTTCTTATGCACCATGTCATAGAATATAGTTGTCATAGCTCTTTGATATGTTTCTCTTACATTCTTAAGACCAAAAGGCATGAAATTCCAGTAGTACATGCCTCGAGCACAATTATAAGTCATTTTCTCTTGATCCTCAGGTGCTATCCTTATCTAGTTGTAACTCGAGAAGTTGTCCATTAGGGAATACATTTCATATCCTACTATGAGATCTAAAATCATGTCGATATTAGGAAGTGGAAAGTCATCTTTTGAAAAGATTTGTTTAAATCCCAAAAATCTGTGCATACTCTGATTGATTTGTCAGTTTTAGAAATAGGTACAATATTTGAGATCCATTCAGTATAAGCGATAGCTCTTATTAATGTTGCTTTCAAAAAATTATCCAATTCATCTTTAACCAATAATGCCATGTGAGGATACATTTTTCTGAGTTTTTGTTTGACTGGTTTTACTCTGGGAGCAATGGATAAATGGTGCATTATAAAATTTGTGTCAATTCCTAGAATATCTGAGTACGACCAAGAAAATTTGATCTTTTTTCTTATGAAAAGGTTAGTAAATTATTTATTTTCTTCCTCACACAAAGACTATGATAGGTATATCAGCTGAGGTGACTATGTTGTTCCAAACTTGATTGGCTATGTAGGCTCTATGAGTACTGAAGACATCTCTTGGAAGTTATTAGGTAGGATATCAAGATTCCCATCCTCTGGCGCCTCTGAGAGGTTTTCACCTTGGATATGTCATTTTTTTTACTATTTTAGGTTCTGACACTGCCACAACGTGGTTTTCACCTTCAAACCTCTTTTTATTTTTATTTGAATAAATGAATATAAATCAATCATGCAGTTTAGGCCCTTTGGTTTCATCTTGAGATTTAATATTCACTTGTCAATTTATGTGTTGTTGTTAAAACCTTAGCGCTCCCATCTGTATTACATGTTGAATTATATTATGTTAGTTTATTCTTCTCAGATCCATAGGTATAACTACATACTTCACTCTATGTTTGTGAGTCAAGAGGCTTTGAATGAGTGTGTTTATGCTTTATGTTTTTGGTTCCATAGTTCACCTTGAGATTCTAGGTCCAGGATACCCTGTGCATTTAGTTTTATTCAGTATCATTAAGCTATGGTGTATTGCCTTTCATTTTAGTATTTTCTAGCCCTTTCCTAAAAATATAAAAATGAAGAGGCATCTTCAAAAATCCTGAAGTTTGATCAATGAAAACCATTAGGTCCCCATTCACTAAAGCTTCCCATAATTTCATTACGCTTGAGAGCAATTTTAGGTGTCAATAGTCCTTTCTCTGGAAAGCCTAGTGGGGGAAAAACACTACACAGTTACGAAATCCTGTTGGTAGTCAGTCAGTCGTTATTCACCAAGAATTAGGGTTTTATTCTCAATGTTATCATCCTTTAGATCTATCTCTAGTCAAACACCATTACGGCTCTTTTGGGGAAACCACGATTTCAAGAAATCATAGCACTGGTATGAACAAGGTTGTGTCTGATTTTGTGTGATCTCCATATTTTATAAAGTTGTAGCTTTATGGGGCTCTAGAAATGGACCCTTTTCATATGTATGCCTTTTATCCTCCCCATATTATAAAAATATGTCCCCTCACCCTCCCCACTACCAATACCAACCTCAACTAAAGTTTAGTTATGGCTAGAATGCTTCCATAAAAACAAACGACTATCAGGTCTAGTACGTCCATCCTTACCCTTCCATTGGCCCATCGACCCTAACATCCTCAAATGGAATTAGTGAGCTCAAATACATGTTGTTAGACTTTGAAAACTAGGTAGATGAGATAAATATGACCCAAAGGCAATAATACCTTTAGGAAGAGGAGGAGGAAGCTTAGTGTCAAAAATAGTTTAAGGATGAACTTATAAGTCAAATAGCTAAAAGGATCAACTAATGAAGTTTTTATTAGTCAAAATGAAAAAAATAGAAAGCCAAGCAATTCCTTTCCCTAAATATGACATCTCAAGCTTTCGGCAACCTTCTTCGCTGCAAGAGCCTCCTGATTACAAGGTTTCACCTAGGCTAGGGAAAGAAGAGTCTGATGAGGACAACAAGGGACGTTGGGAAAATAACGTTGATGGAGGTTCATCCATGAAACCCCTCCTGCAAACAGGCATTGAACAAAATGAATATGACCCAACTCTCTTATTTAAATAAATCTCCTCATTTATATAAGAGGTATAGAGTAATGAAACTCCTTTTGCCTCGAAGAAGAAAAAATTGGTGATCAAATTTTTACCTTAGTTAAAGGTTTTGTTACATAAATATGTCTCTCAACCCATGTGCACTATTGTAGAGTGGCCAGAAGAATCTGATGATGAAAGGGTTTTTTGGGACGAGATGGAGAATTTTTTTTCATCCCTAGATGTCAAGCCATTTTATTAGTTGACAGAAGATCAAGAGTTGTAGCAGAGAGATGTGGAGACCCACAAAAAACCAAGCACACTATAAAAGGTTCACGAGAAACATGATCAAGATGGGAAAGCCTCGATCTCTTCTAGAAAGAAAGGCAAGATAGTTTGGAACTAGCAAGAGGTAACTATTGCAGAGCATAATGATATGGTGTGGGTTGGTATCTCTAACCTAGTACCATTAAGAAGATACCCCATAAGGGCCTTGCAATGAATCAATGTGTTACCTCAATTTGTGCTTTTCCCAGAGCATGAGGAGGAGCTCACCAAATAAAATGAGGTTGGGTTGTTGTATCCCACGATATCAAAGGAAATGCCTAGCCCAAGTCACATTTTCATCCCCTTTGAGGTATCACACCCAGAAAGGGAAGTACTTTTGTTTCCTCTCTTTTACTATGAAATGTTAGAACCATTAAAGAAAAGGAAAAGATCGGGTCGCAAGGGTAGCTACTTTCAAAACCCAGTTAATGGTTTCTTTTAGCGAAAGTTTAGTCTCATTTAGTGTAAATAGTTAGTTTTTCCTTTTTCTTCATGTGTGTTGTGTTTTAGTTTTAATAAGAGCTACTATGGAAAGGAGACATGGTCTGGTGCCCTTTATATAGTCAATCATCCCCTATTAGTCATGGGTTTTTCTGTCTTGGCGTGTTCTTAGAAAGGTATTCCCTACCTTATTATCGTTATATATGTGATGATAAAGCCTTATGCTATGATATTTAAATTCTTTATGATCAATTCAAAAGAAAATTCTAGATCATAAAGAGTTAAATTATTTCAAAGGAAAATGACAAGAGACATGTATATGCACCGAGAAAATCAAACCAAAAGTTTTATAGTTATCGGTAGTAACTATATGCTTTACAAAGGTTCAAAAAAATTGTCATATATATATATATATATCATGGTGTTTCGACAAAAGAAAGAAAAAGTATTTTTTCATGGTGTAGGTAAAACTCCTCCAAAGTTAGGGCCACCTTCCCAGAGCCTTATTTTCTCCCTTTTATGCTCTCTTCTATGTCAGAAGAGTCCCTTTCACTTGACCCTAATGGTGTATCCCATGATTTCTCAAAGAGCACCCGCAGATGAAAATACCTAATCACCTCCTCTGATATCTGCACCCTGGGGTTGAAGTACTTTTTCAGGAACTTCACCCATGTCTCGCATAGCAGCGATGAATGACAAGGGAACAATAGTGAAGGTTCATCACAAATGGCACAAATTGAACCTCTGTGTGTGTATCCAAATGAAACCTTAATTTTATTTCCAATAGCAAATCCACACCCATTCATTTCATAGAAAGTACATACTCAAGCCCTTCACAATAAATCCTTTCGAACGTGCTTTCAAGCAGGAAAGCAATTGTGTGCCTTGTGTCGAGTAGAGAGTCAAAAAAGGCAAGATGAAATATCAGTGTTAAGCCTATACATTCACACAATATAGCAATGTGATATATGCCTTTTCTTGAAGATAGCGATGACCAGTCTAGATTTCCCAAACTTTACATTTAAATATATTGAGTAATGAGGATGAGATGGTATTCCTTCGCATGCTCAGTGAAAATTAGAGGTTGTCCTGCTACCACCTTGTTAGCCAACCTAGAGGGATGACATCAAAATCATCTGTGTAAATTAAACCCAAGATGGTGTAAGAAAGAAAGAAGAAAGATTAAATAAGAAAAGTTGCAAAATTTAGGTCATATTGACAACTCTATTGGGGATAAGGACGCTCGGATGATAGTAGAGCAATGCCAATGACTGTCAAGGCAATAACCTCATCAAGGCTATAAACGCCTGACTAGCAGTGAGGCTCTATTTGGTCAGCTATGGAACAAATACCTCACCTACGTATCCTAGTAGGTGAGAGAAGCCCATTTCATCCTCTAAGTAAAAGGAAGGATGAAACCCCTCTTCACACACATAAATCCCTAGATGATCTATGTTCACTCTATGACTAGATTTAATCTAGAACTCTGGTCAAAAGTGATTTTTCTACAAGGTGTCAAATCTAAAGTTTTATTATGGAGCTGAAACCGAAGGTAATTGTCTCTTTCTAGGTTTCATTGTGTACCCTTCCTCTTAGGAAATTGGTTAGCCTCCCTGGTTCTCTTTTCTAAAAGGATTTTTCTTGGTATTTTCCTAACTAATGATGATTGTTGCTTCTTCCTTGTATCTTCCCCTTTCTATTATAAGCCTCTTTCTACTGGATGCATCAATTTTTAGGTTGCCTAGTTTGACCTTTGCTTTGAATAAATGTCGTTGATTCATTTAAAATATGGGATTATAAATGTTATCTTGTGCATAGGATTTGTTTCTCCAAAGGCCTAATCGCATATTTTGAAAAGGTAGCCGGTTGAAGATGACATGGTCTAGCAACTTCGTAGCCCAACAAATAGGGCACTAGTCTATGAACCAGAGTTTCTGGAGTTCGAACCCTGTAGGTAGGTTTTCCCAAAAACAACCAAGAGAAATTAAAAATATTTTCCACCCTCCTTGCAAAGGATCATCCTATCATGCCTTCATTCTTTACTCTTTATGTGGCTCACTTAAGTTTCCAGCACGCATTTTTCCACCTATCGGCACAACGTGCGGTTGGGAGTGACTGCTTTGATTCAAGATATGATTACTCGCCCACGTGCCATGTGTCCTTCAAATTCTCATTTCTTCCTTTGGTTGGCGGGCCTATTTATTTTTGAATCTAGATGTGTGGCTATCTCGTGACCCTTTTGACGGATTCAATCCTCTTTGGTTGTGGTTTTTAATGTGGTTGTGTGTTGTGTCCCTAGTTTTTCCTGTCGAGTACATTTTCTAGTGAGTCCCAGGTTTTTGAGAAAATGCATGTGGGGAGGTCTCGCAAAGGATATGAGACTGTATTTATTCAAGTATGAGAGTTTCCATGTGTCCTTCTAGCTACAACCAAATTAATACATGCATCCAAGCGTCTACGGGTCTGAAGTTGCCTCCACCATGGCATGTTTCTTTCTTCCAAGAGTCACCGCGGTCAGGAGTTAGTAGACAGCAATGCTAGAGGCCATTATGAGGACATATTTCTCTAATATATTAGGGTGCATGAGATCCTCTCCTTCAGGGTCAAATTCAAAAGTGACTTCTCTATGCCTCCAAGTGTGAAACATCGCATCTTCTCAAAGGTCATTTTCTCTCCTATAGTTTTGGGTCTCTGGGTTGCCCCTTCCCAGAAATATATAACAATGTATTTATAAAAAACGGGGGGATTCCAAAAACTTTTTTGAATTCTTGCACTTATTGAAAATTCATTCTTGCCTTAAATTTGTATATATATTTGAATCAATGAATATAAATCAATCATGTAGTTTGGGCCCTTTGGTTTCATCTTGAGATTCAATATTCACTTGTATATTTTTGTGTTGTTTTTTAAAATTTAGTGCTAGCATCTGTATTACATGTTGAAGTAAATTATTTTATTTTCTTCTTCTCTATTTCATAGGTATTACTACATTCTTCACTCTAAGTTTGTGAGTGAAGAGGCTTTGAATGAGTGTGTGATCAGAAAAAAGGTAGGGTATGGTGCTTGGAACTACATTTTCATTTAGAGCTCACAGTTTGCCTTGAGATTCTGGGTTTGGGATAACCTGTGCTTTTAGTTTTATTTAGTATCATTAAGCTATGGTATATTTCCTTTCATTAAAGTAATTTCTAACATTTTCCTCTAAACATAAAATGAAGAGTTGGCTTCTAAAATCCTGAAGATTGCTTAGTGAAAAGCATTAGGTCCCCCATTCACTGAATCTTCCCATAAGGTTGTTACACCTGAGAGAGATTTTAGGTGTCAATAGGTAGAAAACAATATCTATCTTTATGATTTAGAATTTATTTTCACAAGTATTTTTTCACAACTATCATGTTGGATTTTTTCATTTTCTCCTTTCACAAGGCTATAATAATTTTTAGCTTAGATATCAAACATACAAATTCTTTGTTTCTTGGAAAAACTAAGTACCTATTCCAAGAACAAGAACAAAAAATATTGGCACGAGGGACCCCCCATCAGCTAAATGGGAACTTGAATTTCCACCACACTTGTATCCTTTACAACTAGACAATTCTATACATATTATCCTTACTAAATCCCTAAAACCTTACTAGAACAAATGGACAATCAAAGGGCATGTCACAAGCAAAAGTAAAATGCATCATTATAATAGACTTTATCGATAAGGCCAAGTATTTAGCTTTGACATCAAAGATTTTGAAGGCATAGAAGTTAGAATTATATGTTTTAATAATATAGTAGAATTGCATTACAATAGAGTTGAGGTGGGGGTGTTTTACTGTATATCAAAAGGTTATGTTAAAGAGGCCAATACAAAGTTCAACAAGCTAAAAATCAATTTGGAGATTATATTTGATGAAACATCAATATAAAAGCATTGTGATGATGTTATATATGAGTCGGACAATGCTTCACACTTCATACCTCTTAATTAAATCATAAATTGTAACAATAATGACTTGGCTGATGTGATTGGTGTTCTCATTGTTATTAAAGAGCTTTCAATAATACACAAAAAAAAAGACAATAGCGAAGTAAAACACAGATTCTTGAAAATCAATTACATGTCCTATTTTTTATTGATGTTAATTTTTGAGGTGTGCTATGGGAACCAAAAGGTGATGTGTTGGGAAATTTGTTTCCCTCAAAAATGCTTTTTTTTTCTTTCTATTAGGAATGCACACATTGATTACTTCAATGGGAGAGTAATTAATATAGCAGCAACAAAAACCTTGACTATTAATCTTTTCATTCCTAAGGTAGAGGCTCTTCAATCAAGAGGACAAATCCTTGATGAAATGTTGTTAATATCATCATCCCCTAGTCATCTTAACACAATATATAGTAGCATGACAATTGCATATGTGCTTGAACACACTAGTGTAATGAAAGAAACAGTTCAAACCACCTATAGATCTTCAATTAAATTCATTAAATTTGAATTCTCTTATCAAGTGTGTCCTTTGCAATTCAATGATAAAGAATGCAAAAACATTATGTGATCAAAGAACTAATAATATCTAGTTTTTCCCAAGTTGCCAAACACCCATACCTGAATGCAAGTATAGATACCTATTGCAACTAAAACTTTAGGACCACACAGGATTTCTTTGGGTTGTTGCTTCTGATGAGGCAGCGATGTGTTTACTACAAATTTCTGCAAAGGAAATTCATTTGCTAAAATTAAAGGGTGATTCAGATAAGATCATCAATATTGTTTCATATAGTTACTATGTTTTCACCCTTATGTTGTCAATCAAAATGTACAATTCCTAGAGCAGCCAAAGTTGAATTTGACAGTGGTTCAAAGCTTCTGCTTCAAGAAATCACCCACATGGTTGTTGCTTCATGAATTTAGATCTTTTAATTTGTTCACCATTTGAAATAGATTTGAAAGAATACATACACATGCCTTGTTTCTCCAAATTTTGTGTATTTTGTAGACATTACCAACTTGGAAATACTTGCAATTAAAAAACTAAAACCCTCCGATGGCTTCTATTAAGTTTTTTTATATTTTTTGTTGGTTGCACATAACACATAGGATACATATAGTTCAGTTGATTGTTATGTTTTCTCTATGTTTTATATACTTGGCATTTTCCTATCATTTAACATTTACAAAGTCTCCCATTGTTTGTATCAGTTGCATTAACATTTGGTGGTTTCTACAAGTTTAAAATGGTTTGTTATGTTATGTATTTTCAAACCTTCATTTATACATAATTTTGCCTCTGGCTGTGTTTTCCATATTTATATTAATGTGATCTAATTTCTTTAGTTTAAGTGTGTTGCAAACAATATCATTTCCGTTTTCATAAGAGGGTAAGTGCACAAACATGGGGGACCAAAAAGGGGATATAAGGTGAAATTTTTTTTCTGAAATAAAAAAAAATTGAACTTCGATGAGAAATTGAAGATAGTTAGACTCAGAATTTCAAGATGCGACAATAAAAATAGTTGTAGTATGTAGAATCTAGTTTCTAAAGTACTAATTTATTTTGAAAATGGTGGAGATTATGGCTCTCAAATAGAGGGAGCACAAAAAGTGGTCATATTTTTTGTGAGAAAGCATAACATAGCGTCTAGTGTGCTCTCCCTAAAATGTTAATTTTTTAAAAAATATTTTTAATCACTCCAATGATAAGTTAGCTAGCACCACATAGTTTATCCTATATTTTTTTATGAATGTGTGCTTTTTACAAATTTCCAAAGTAGACACATCTTGAAAAAGTGAAATTTGTGTGTGTTCCCACTAGAAATCATTGAAAACTAATCAAAAATCAAATCTTGTTTTTTTTTAAAGTGTGTAAAATGGATTCTAGTTTCTAAAAAAGTAACTTTTTCAACATTCAACAAATGAGCCAAAATCTAAGCCCAAAATACTAGACATTGGTTTTTGACAAAAATCAGACAAACTTACAAAAAAAAATTCAAGACGAAAATCTTAACACAATCAGAATTTAAAATAAATTATATAGTTAGATAGCTAACTAAGAGATCTAGAATATCATGTCGCCTAATCTTGTTTTTGTTGAGCCACATGCAAACCTAACGGGGAGCACACACCAAAAAATGTGATTTTTTAGAATGTTTGTTGCAAATCATGTCTTAGACCTATTTTAATCCTCCAAGACTTAGGCTTGGTGGATTCCAATGCAGTTTAGAGAGAGAGAGAGAGAGAGAGAGAGAGAGAGAGAGAGAGAGAGAGAGAGAGAGAGAGAGAGAGAGAGAGAGAGAGAGAGAGAGAGAGAGAGAGAGAGGTGCATTTTTTCTTGGTGAAAGGCTTGTATCTTTGACAATCAGGAAGAATAATTGCATATCTCAATCAACAACTGAAGCTAAGTATGTTGCTAGTGCAATTAAATGTACATGGGTACTATGGATAAAGTAGATAAATGAAGGAATTCAGGAGAAGGTAATAGAACTAATGGTTATCTATTGTGACAATACAAGTGCTATTAACATTTCAAAGAACTTAGTGATGCACTCTAAGACTAAGCATAAAGCTATCAAATATCATTTTTTTAGAGAACAAGTACAAGAAAAAGAAGTGAGGTTGGAGTATGTGTCAACTCAGGAGCATGTTGCTGATAATTTCACTAAACCATTTCCTAAGGATGCATTTGAGTATCTAAGAATTAGGTTGGGGGTCATTCCCCTAGTTGAGTTGAATTAGAAGAAGATGCAGTTGAATCAATCCAAGTGTATTTTCTAAATATATTTATGTTGGGATTAATGTTGTGGGGGCTACTCCTTAGGGGGGCAGTCTATGTAGTCATGTGCTTTGGTTAGTTAGGTTCAGTAGAGAAGATATCAGGTGTGTTTCATGCCTTTGGAAATATTTTTAGAGAGGGAGAATGTATGAATATAATTTTAGAAATGTGTAATTGCAGAATAGGTGGAAGATAGAGGTGGAAACATTTTATGCTCATTGTATCATGTTGTATCAATCAGAAGTGAGTGTTTCCATCAATTCCATAGGGAGATATTTTTGGCAAATCGGATGAAGTGATGGTAAGTTATTGAGATGTAATGATTCAATTTAATTATAGGATGATTAGATATTATGTTGTCATTGATGTCAACTATTGACTTTTTGTTCTTAGTATGTTTCCTGGCATAGTTGTAATGAATGAAGAGTTGTGGTGAGTTTCAGTAGTTTCTATCTTTATGGGAGACTTAGGTGTGTCTTTAGATGTCTAATGTATGACCGCTACTGCTAAAATGATCGTATGAGAAAGCTATGATTAGCTGAAGTATAACTGTGCAACTGCTAGAATAGTTAATGACAAGTGATAGATGATTTGAATGTCTTGTCAAATCTATGTTGTAGTTTGTGGTGCGCTCACGAGATATGGTGGTGTACAATATTCATATTCTTCAATGGTGACTGTAACTAATTTTAGTGAATGGTGTGCAAGATAGGTGACCGGTGAGTAGAGATATAGTTGTTAATAGGTTGCAGTATTTGTGTTCTTGAGAGATAGGTGATAAATCTTTGATCGGTGATCGGTGTTAAGGTTTAGGTGGTATCAATTGAGTTAGTCATGAGCTGGAGATGTGTCTTCATGATTGGAGGTGATGATCTAGCATCAAATTTCTTGATGCTAGCATGTGGAGAGGATTCTTGAGGAAGCTTGTGTTTGGTCAAAACATGTTTGACTCCTTGAAACAACATTCTATGTAAATCATTGTATTAGTCGATGCAGTCTTAGAAATATGTTTTATGCACTTATTTTTGTTTTGTGGCATGTTGTATTTGTGAAAGATGTTTGAAATTCTAATTTAGGGTTTGATCAAGGTGGTGGACTTAAAATTTTAGTATATAATGGATGACGTTGAAGGTTAAGAGTGTTGATTGTGTGTTGAAGAATTGCAGTGCAAGGTGCATGTTGCGATCAAGACAGAGAAGAGTTAAGTGTGTTCAGAATATATTGTGTGCTTTAGTGGATTAATCAAGAAAAGGTAGTGTTAATCTATATCTCATTCATTCTATTATTCTCAAATAGTTTCAACTAGTAAAATCTCTTAATAGGGTAGATCCTAATAGATCTTTATTGTAGATCCTCTAACAAGGTGACACTTTGTCAAGTGTTTAAAGTCCTATAACAAGGCTACTCTTAACAGGGTAAAGTTCCTAATAGGCCTAAGGTAAATCCCTTAACTGGGTAGCACCTAACAGTGTTTTTGTAACAATTTATAGGGTAAAGCTCCTCACAGGGTGTACTTCAGAAGATTAGATCATTTAGTGGGTACTAATCCCCAATGTGGTTTTTGTCCCTATTTGGGTTTTCATGAGATAAATATGTGTGTCAATTTTTAGGATAGATTTGAATGCTTATGATTTTCATTTGATGTAATTAAGGTTAATCTTGTGAATGTTGGTTTAATTTTTATGATAGAGAAGTTTGTATTATTTAGTAGATCATTGATTCACCCCCTCTCAGAAATCTAACCTTTTGGACACATTAGGACCCATCAGAACACCTTGGGACCCATTAGGACACCTTACCACACATTAGTATATTGAATAGATGTATTTGCAATCACATTTCATCAATAATATTCCTTGCACCATGGAGTAATATATACTGTGACTCCTTAATAGTTTCATTCTTAACAGGTTTCATAACTAGATTCTCCATAGTCAATTTTCTTCTTGATCATTGTAATAGCTTCTCCTCAACTAAAAATTTTGTAATCAACATGGGTTCTAATGTGTCTTAATGGGTTGAGTGCCTCCTAAGGCTTCACAATGGGTCTTAAGGTGTCTTAGGACTAGTTAGGACCCATTATGACCCCTTATAATACATTAGCACCACTTAGAATCCATTAGTGTATCCTACAATATTTAATGTGTTCTAAGGGGTCATAATGGGTTATAATGTGTCTTAATGGGTTCTAATATATTATAAGGGGTCATAATAGGTTGTAGGTGGTCCTATGACCCCTTATGACCCATTACGACCCCTTAGGACACATTAGGACCATTAAGACACCTATGGACCCATTAGGCACCTTAGCACACGTTAGTATATTGAATAGATGTAGTTGCAATCTCATTTTCATCAAGGATATTCCTTGCACCATGGAGTAATATATCACTAAATTCCTTAATAGTTTCATTCTTAATAGAATACATAACTAGATTCTCCATAGCTAGTTTTCTTCTTGATCATTGTAATGTGTCCTTCTCAACTGGACATTTTCTAATCAACATGGGTTCTAATGTGTCTTAATGTGTCCTAATGCATCCTATGTGTTCGCAATAGGTCTTAAGGGGTCCTATGACTATTTAGGACCCATTATGACACCTTATAATACATTAGGATCACTTAGAACCCATTATTGTGTCCTACAATGGTTAATGTATTCTAACAAGTCCTAATGGGTTATAATGGGTCCTAATGTGTCATAAGGGGTCATAATGGGTTTTAGGTGCTCCTAGAACCCCTTATAACGCATTAAGACTCCTTATGACACCTTAGGACCCATTACCACACATTAGTATATTGAATAGATGTAGCCGCAATCCCATGTTCATCAAGAATATTCCTTGCACCATGGAGTAATATATCATGTAATTCCTTTATAGTTTCATTCATAATAGAATTCATAACTAGATTCTCCATAGCCAGTTTTCTCCTGGATCATTGTAATACCTTCTCCTCAACTAGACATTTTATAATCAACATGGGTTCTAATGTTTCTTAATGGATCCTAATGCATTTGAAGGGTTTGCAATGGGTCTTAAGGGGTCCTGGGACTAATTAGGACCCATTATGACCCCTTATAATACACTAGGACCACTTAGAACCCATTAGTTTGTCCTACAATGGTTAATGTGTTCTAAGGGGTCATAATGGGTTATAATATGTCCTAATGGGTCCTAATGTGTAATAAGGGGTCATAATGGGTCAAAGGTGGTCCCAGGAGCACTTAGGACCCATTACAACCCCTTAAGACACATTAGGACACATAAAGACACCTTACGACTCATTAGGACCCCTTATCACACATTAACTTATATTCAATAGATGTAGTTGCAATCCCATGTTCACAGGAATATTCCTTTCACCATGGAGTAATGTATCATCTAATTCCTTAATAGTTTCATTCTTAATAGAATTCATAACTAGATTCTCCATAGTCGGTTTTCTTCTTGATCATTGTAATAGCTTATCCTCAACTGAGAAATTTGTAATCAACATGGGTTTCAATATGTCTTAATGGGTCCTAATGTATCCTAAGGGTTTTTAATGGGTCTTAAGGGGTCCTAGGACTATTTATGACCCATTGTGACCCCTTATAATATATTAGGACCACTTAGAACCCCTTAGTGTGTCCTATGATGGTTAATGTATTCTAAGGGGTCCTAATGGGTTATAATGTGTCCTAATGGGTCTTAATGTGTAATAAGGGGTCATAAGGGGTAAAAGGTGGTTCTAGGACCCTTAAGACCCATTATGACCCATTAGGACACCTTAAGACCCTTATCTCATGATTTCTAATAATTATGATATTGAAGACCCTTAGGACCCTTTAAGACCACTAAGAATAAATTTTGGGGTCCTAAAGGGTCGTAAGGGGTCATAAGGGGTCCTAGGACACATTAATCCCCTTAAGACCCCTTACAACCCTTTATGACCCCTAAGAATACATCTTAGAGGTAATAATAGGTTGTAAGGGGTCATAAGGTGTCTTGGGACCCCTTACAACTACTTGGGACCCCTAAGAATACATGTTAGGGCTCCTAACGGGTTATAAAGTGTCACAGGACTCCTTAATACCCCTTAAAACCCTTAAGGACCCCTAAGAATACATATGAGGGGTCCTAAGGGGTCATAAGGTGTCATAAGACCCCTTAAAACCCCTTATGACCCTTTAAGACCCCTAAGAATATATCGTAGGGGTCCTAAGTATTCATATGGTTTCCTAGGAACCCTTAAGAGCCCTTATAACCCATTAATACCCAAAATAATACATCATAGAGGTCCTAATGGGTTGTAAGGAGTCATAAGGTGTCCTAAGACCCCTTAAAACCCTTGAGGACCCCTACGCATATGTTTTATTGGTCGTAAGGGATTGTAAGGGGTCATAAGGTGTCTTAGGGCCCCTTAAGAGCCTTTATGACCCATTAGGACACCTAAGAATACATCATAAGGGTCCTAAGGGGTTGTAAGGGGTTGTAAGGTGTCTTAGGATCCCTTATGACCCCTTACAACCCCTTAGGATTTTTAAAATGGTTGTAAGGGGTCATAAGGTCTTCTAGGCCACATTAATGTGTCTTAGGACCCTTAAGACCCCTTACAATCCATTAGGACCCCTAAGAATACATCTTAGGGGTTGTAAGGGGTTGTAAGGGGTCATAAGGTTTCATAGGACCCCTTAAGACCCCTTTCAACCCATTAGGACCCGTAATATGGTTGTAAGGGATCATAAGGTGTCATAGGATCGCTTACGACCCCTAAAACACCATAGGAAATGTAAGATGGTCGTACGAGGTCAGAAGGTGTTCTATAAAATATAAATATGTCATAGGCCCCCTTAAGACCCCTTACAACCCATTAGGACCCCTAATAATACATCTTAGGGGTCCTAAGGGGTTCCAAGGGGTCATAAGGTGTCATAGGACCCTTTACAATTGCTTATGACCCTTGAGGACCTATAAGAATACATATTAAGGGTCTAAAGGGGTCATAAGGTGTCATATGACCCCTTAATACCACTTAAAACCCTTTAGGACCCCTAATAATACATCTTAGGGGTCCTAATGGGTTGTAAGGGGTACTAGAGCACATTAATTTGTTCTAGGAGACCTTAAGACTCCTTACAATCCTTTAGGACCCCTACGAATACATCTTAGGTGTCCTGCGACACATTAAGGACTCTTAATGGCTCCTAGGACATGTTAATATATCCTAGGACCCCTTAAGACCCCTTACAACCCCTAAAAAACCCTAAAAATACTTCTTAGGTTTCGTAAGGTGTTGTAAGGCGTATTAAGGGGATCCTTGACACATTAATGTATGCTAGGACCCCTTAAGACACCTTAAAACCCTTTAGTACACCTAAGAATATATCTTAGGGTTCCTATGTGGTCTTAAGGGGTCCTAGGACACATTAATGGGTCTTGGGACCCCTTAAAACCCCTTATAATCTTTTAGGACCCCTTAAGAATATATCTTAAGGATCCTAAGGGGTTGTAAGGGGAATTAAGGGGTCCTATGACATATTAATGTGTCTTAGGACACCTTAAGACTTTTTACAATCCTTTAGGACCCCTAAGAATACATATTAGGGTTCCTAGGACATCTTAAGGGGTCTTAAGGAGTCCTATGACATATTAATGTGTCATAAGACCCCTTAAGACCACTTACGACCCCTTCAGACCCCTAAGAATGCATCTTAGGGGTCCTAAGGGATCTTATGGTGTCCTATGACACATTAATATGTCTTAGGACCCCTTAAGACCCCTTACAATCATTTAGGACCCCTAAGAATACATATTAGGGGTCCTAGGATACCTTAAGACCCCTTATGACCCTCTAGGAACCCTTAGAATACTTCTTAGGGTTCCTAGGACACATTAAGGGGTACTAGCACATGTTAATGTGTCTTAGGACACCTTAAGACCCCTTATGACCCTTTAGGAACCCTAAGAATACTTCATAGGGTTCCTAAAGGGTCCTAAGGTGTCTTAAGCAGTCCTAGGACCCCTTACTACCCTTTAGAAACCCTAAAAATAAATCTTAGGGTTCCTAAAGGGTCATAAGGGGTCTTTAGGGGTTCTAGGACACATTAATATGTTTTAGGACCCCTTACGCCCCTTTAAGACCCCTAAGAATACATATTAGGAGTCTTAAGGGGTCTTAAGGGGTTCTAGAACATATTAATGTGTTCTAGGATACCTTAAGACCTCTTACAATCCTTTAGGACCCCTAAGAGTACATCTTAATGGTCGTAAGGGGTCTTAGAACACATTAATGTGTTCTATGACACTTTAAGACCCATTACGATCCTTTAGGACCCCTAAGAATACATCTTAGGGGTCATAAGAGGTCATATAGAACAACACCTTAATACCCCTTATAATCTTTTACGGTCCCTGAGAATACATCTTAGGGGCTCTAAGACACATTAACGGGTCTTAAGGGGTCCTAAGACACATTAATGTATCCTATGACCCGTTAAGACCCCTTACGACCCCTTAGGAACCCTAAAAATACTTCTTAGGGTTCCTAAGGGGTCATAAGGGGTCTTAAGGGGTCGTCGTGTTGGAAATATTATGACTAAGAAGGGGTGAATCAGTACAAACAGGTAATGAACAAATTCAAATTTCAATTTAAGTAATTGCAGTATTAACTTTCAAACAACAAAGCATATAGCCAAAGTAAACAAATAATAGTTAACAATATCAAGCATCCATAATCTCAACACACATAACACAGATATTTTATTGTGGAAACCTTTGTAAGAGGGAAAAAACCATGGTGGGGATGACACCCACAAGCCCACTACTACAGTAAATGAGTTTGCCATGTTAGGAGCTACAAATACTCTTTCTAAGGGTTCACCCTGTTAGGAGTGACTAGTACATTGTTAGGAATACAAAAATATCATCTTTTATCTACCTTTCTAGAGGATTTCAAATGTCAATAAATAAGTTACCTTGTTAAAGGATTTACAAATAAGAACTTGTTAAAGCTCACCCGGTTAAGGGATTTAACCTGTTGAAACTACTAGGGAACAACAAGATATGTTGATCTATAGAATGGCACTGATTTCCTATTAGATCCTTTCTTCTCCTTTCCTTTCTGACACTCAACTTATCTCTTCTCCTTCAATTCATGATCACCCAATCTGAAAATTTTGATCGCAACCCTAAATCAAATGATTTAGTGCTCCTTATATAGATTGTCATTAGGTCACACAAGACCAAGAACTTTCCACTACAATCGGCTCAAAATATTATCCAACCTCCTTGAAATCAGCTTCAACAACATCCAATATGTCATCTTCAAACATATTACCAATAATTAAAACTAATATGTCAGCCTCAGATCCACCACCTTAATCAAATTAATATGAAACTTTGATCAGTGATCAGATAGGTAAATCGCCTTCTAATTTAAAACTTGATATAAATTGTTGTGTTTGGAATCATGGATTCCACTTACCATATACAAACTATATCTATGATAACAACACCTGAATATTTCCTTAACTCGACCGCTACCACATTCTATTGTTCTTCCTAAACACGAGTCAATATACATAGTTGATCTTCCCTTTACTGATCATGAGCAATTCTTACCAATCACTTCAATCATGATAAATGAATACATTTCCATCAATTACAACCAATTATGCCTTAACTCATGTCATCTCTTCATATCTCCTCCAAAACTACTATAATGCTAACAATCTCCCCCTTTGGAATTGATGGAAAAAACTTCTGATTTGCATAACTATGTATAACTTATACTCCCCCTTTCTCTACACATCCTTTCTACTCATTCTCCACACATATTTCTCTACTCATTCTCCCCCTTTTTGTAAAAATGACAAAGAATCATATATTAAAATTACGTTTTTCCAAATTCATCCTTAAATTTTGTCTTTACAGTCTCCAATGTCTTCTCCCATGACTCTTGTAAATGCTTCATAGATAGAATTTTCCTATGCATAATCGATGCTAATCCTTCCAAATCACTCAAAGTACTCATCGTTGGTAGACTAAGTGTGTCTTCTAAATTTCTCAGATGTTGTTGTATAACATCAATAGTGGGGGCCAAATAGGTCTGCATCTCCATAAGTGTAATAATCATTTTATCATGTTCACCTCACAACTGCCTCACTATGTGAGTAGTCAATTTGACCTTACCACTGAATCATCATGTTGAACTAGAAATGGGATCAAAATTTTTAATCAAAGTATTAAGCTCCAGTTGAGAATCATCTCTCTTTTTCTCCAAGTCTTCTGTAAAAGTTTAGACTTGGAAACTGTTACAAGTATCTGTCCTATCTCTTGTAGTATTTCCTTCACCTTATTCATTTGAACTGTAAGTGACTCTATATTTACTGAAACAATCTTTCTCAACAAATCAGATCGTATCTTCTCATATATATATTAAAGGCATTATATTTTTCCATTAGTATACTTAGAGAAAAACATGATCTGCACCATCGGTTTACTCTACACCGACAGAAATGGAACATTACTATCTGATGCCAATGTTACCAGACAAACACTATTAAAATGTTACCCGATGACAAAAATGTAAACAATACCTAATGAGTAACAATAGTACTACCTGACAGTACAGCAAAGAGAGGAACCCGACAGATATAAGGAACCCAACGATCAGTTCAGTCAAGGAACGTCGACAGACTGCAAGTTCAAACGGACAACCAAGAACCGATAGTCAGTTACATCCCACAAAAAGTGGATCTGACTTTCCACGTCAGATAAATCACTGAAGTTGTATTTATAAATTCTTTATTTGATTTTAAATCCATTATGTGCAGAGGAAGTAATGGAATATTTATTGTTTTAATTCATTTTACTATTTTAAAACATGCAATAAAGATCAAGGTCAAGTTATAAACCTGATCTGAGAGTTAACATTGTAAATCGTGAATTCTAAGATAGGTCAATACTTGTATAAATAGGTGCTCAATCCATTGATAATTTTTGTTGTTCAATCGAGATAATATCTACGAAGAGAAACTAAAGACCAGAAAGAGAATTCATGAAGAAGAACAGAAACAGATTCAAATCAGTTTATAAGAACAGAACATAGGCTACCGACAAGTAGAGAAAAGGTATTCATCAATCACTTAAGGTGATATTATCATTGTAAAGGTTTTAATAGATTTGTAAATCGGAAATAATAGATTTCATACAGTCGGGTTAACATTTGTACTCATTCTAACAAGTGTAGTACACTAATGAAATCCTTTCAAGAAAGGTGGGCTTAACCGTCCTATTGTAAATCTCATAACTGAGTACACACTTAAATCAGTGTTGCTAAATCTCTTAATAGAGTAGATCTTAACAGGATAGATCATCATAAGTAATCAAATTGTAAGCCTTAACCGGCTCCCTTCCATTCTACAGATAGTAAAGTTTTGTGGGTGCCATCCCCACCGCAGTTTTTACTTCCTAACAGAAGTTTTCTAAGATACCATATCTTGTGTTATGTGTTTGTCAATTTCATGAATGTTTCTATGAATGATTGAAAACTATTAAAGATTGTGAACAAACAATATATGCATAAGAAAGAATAACAGTCATGGTTGGCAAATTAGAATTGAATGATCATTAATGATAAATTGTGTAAAGTGTTAAAAGTTTTAGAGGTACTGATTCACCCCTCCCCTCTCAGTACTACTTTCCATTAAGTCCAACAATTGGTATCAGAGCTAAGTATCTTCTTGAAAAGATTAAAGGCTTAAGAGAAAAGATCATACAATGGAGAAGTACAAACTTGGTAAGAATATTGAGAAAAAAAGCTTGAGATATAGATGTTCTATGAATAGTATAAAGAAGCAAGAATCAAGATGAGAGAGTTGTTGGATGAAAGAAAAGGTATGGCTACCAAGAACAATGAAATAGACTATCAGGAAGAAGAGATTCTAGATTTCTTTCAATCTTTAGGATCAAATGCAAGTATTGTATCAGATACATCAGAAGAGAAAATCACAAATCTAAAGGAGATCAACCTACATCCGACAAAGAAAATAAAAATTCTACAAATTGGTCAAGAGACCCAGATGGTAAGAATGATTAATGTGATGAGTTTTTCCAGACAAGCTGAAATAGAAAGAACACTTGCTATTAATGACAAAAGGAAGATTTCAGAGAAACTACAGGAAAAAGAAATGGAAATTCAAAGACATGCTTAGCATCAACATGATCTCACAAATCAGATTATCCTTATGAGTCAAGAAGAAAATAGAATCAATGTTGAACTCATTGAGAAAATACAGATTATTAGTGAACTAAGAGAAGAAAATGAAAAGCTAAAGAATGAGGTTAGAATTCAGCAACAACATAATGAGATTATCATAAAGGCTAAAGAAAGAAATAAAAGAATGGATGAATTTATTGAAGGACAACGAAGAGTCATCAACAATAGCGGTATAGGCTTAACCAAAAATGGAGAATCATCAAGTCCAAAGAATGTCTACGAAAATCTAAGACCAAGGAAGAAAACATACAAGCACTATGGAAAGAAAGGGCACACATCAAATGCATGCATAGGTAAAATGAAAGGTACTCCTAAATCTACATCTACATCTTCGTTCATAGGATTCTGTTATAAATGTAACAAGAAAGGACATAAGGCTTATGAATGCAAGAGCAAGATAGAAAAGCCAAAGAAGGAAACCTACATGGACAAAAACTGTCCTACATGCAAGATGACTGGGCACAAATCTGAAGAATGTTGGAAAAAGAAAAGGCAAGCATGGAAGAAAAAAGGTAAAGAAGTTCCTTATCAACCAAAAAGAATCGGTAATCAATATGTATGGGATTACAACACTTGGATAAGCTGTATAGCATGTGGTAGATATGGTCACATCGCTGCAAACTGCATGAGAGCATGGACCAAAAGGTCTAGAGGCTGGTCAAACCCAGGAATGGCATGCTTACACTGTCATAAAGTTGGTCATCTCAAGAATGATTGCAAAGACAAATTGACAGAAACAAGCACATATCCCAATGGTAACACCATTGAAGATATCCAGAGGGCAAGAGACAAAATGTGGATAAAAGCTTCAAGCAATGATGAAGATGGACCAAGCAATACAAAAGGTGATACCCCATCTAATGGATTCGATGACACCACCAACCCCACTTAAGCTAAACAAGTAAGTATGGAACTACACTATACCAAGCTATATTTTGCATCAGCTCCATTATATAAATTGATAGATAGTCAAAATCTGCATAAATCAAAGATGCATACTACTTTACTTATTACTAATCTAAGAAAGAAAAACCATCGGTAAACACTTACCAAAAATCATCGGTAAACACAATAATGAATTATTCACACTTACCATAAATTGTCGGTCAACTAGTAAAAATGGTAAACTGCTAGTGTAACCCAACGACCATCGATAAGAAAGCAAAAATCAGAAGTGGTCATGACAGAATACCGATATCCGTCGATAAAATCAAATGGTTAACAAGTGACCAAAGCAACATGTCTTCACTGACAATGATTTGAAATATCCTCCTGACGAAACCCTTCTTCACGTCCTGATGAGTTGTTGAGCATTTATTGCAAAGACTTAGGTCAAAAAATCTATAAATAGTCGACGGGACAACTTCATTTTTCACCCGCAATTTGAAGAGAAAGAAGAGCAACATCAAAGTGATTTAAGAGTAGAAAGAAGAAGCATCTATAGATTGATTCAGCATACAGAGAACATATTCCTCATCACCGTTACGAATCAAAGTAAGTAACAAAGACACCAAAATATTTTTGTTACTATTTTGTTAAGAAAAGCCCTAAATTTTAAGAAAACCCTAAGTACTTAGAAAACAATGGCAACTACATCAAGAACTGCTAAGTTGAAGAATGAAAAGAAGAATGTGGTAAAATTAATCAAGAACAACACATGTGTAGAACCTAAATACAAGATCTATCTAGAGATTGCATCGAAACCTGATGAAGCCGGCGCATTTTCAAAAATCCCGCCTAGGATTTTTCTCATAGAAGATGTTAGGTCTTACATTCACTACAAGATTGCAGAGAGAGGTGATTTATTAATGGATGAAGCTTATAAGAAGCTATGTGATGCCGAAGGAAAACTGAAAGAAGAACATAAACACTTGGAGGTCAAAGGGTTAACAAATTCCCTACATTTCCTGAGGGAATTCAAGACAGAATGGATTAAGATAGTCTTGAGCAAGATTCATGACAACAAACTATGGCTAGACCAACCCAAGCAAATAACAAAGGATGTTCTTCATGCTGTCACTGGTTATCCAATAACTGACAAGCCTAGGGCACACAAGCATCCATCCATGAAAGAATTTAAAAAACTCACAACTGCAGAACGAGACAACAAAGGTCTCAAAGTGAACACTATCATCGACGAAGAGTTAAAATTTGGTGCATGTGTTATTGGTTACAAAAAATTTCAGGCCAGCAGAATGAACAATATTTCTGCAACAGCAGTAACCACAGCTTACAAGATTGTAACAAATGGAATTCAGATGGATCTATGTGAGATCCTATTAAAACAACTAGATGAAAATATGATCAAAATCAGGTCTTCAAAGAGAAACACATGTAAGTTTGGATCACTTATTATGTGTATATTTTTCTATTTTCAAGAATAATTTCCTTCAGTAGGAAAATTTGTATGGGACTCTACCAAATTGGTAACCCAACAGATTAGTGAACTAATTAAGTCACTAGGAGACAACTTTGAGTCTGTAATGTCTGCATACTTCCTTGAGTTCAAGGAAAAGATGATGGAAGGAACCAGGATTCCTGAGCAACTAGTTGAAAAGAACAAAGATGAAATATATTTCATGGAAGACATAGACTTCACACACATCAAACCGGTTGTACCAAGAACTGCTTGGTTATCATCATTAGACTATGAGATCAATATTGATCTAGCTACAAGTGTAATTGAGGCACTACTCAATGAGCCCATTGATAAGAACCAAGGTTTGGTACATATGAAGAGGCCAAATCTAAGATAAAACATGGCTTAGAAGTCAAGAAGACTATAAATAAGAAAGATAAAATGGTTAAGAATCTCAAGAAGATTCTATCAGTTACTGAAGAGGAAGAGCAGGATCAACAAGAGGAAATCGATGAACAGGGAAAGATCGGTAAAGAACTAAAAGAAAGGAAATCAGATACAGAGGCTACTAAATCTAATGCACCTCCATCTCCACCTCCTACAAAGAAGCAAAGAACAAGAAGTCAGATTGCTACAACCGATACAACACCACTTAAGAAAGGTCAAGTAAGGACCTATGTAAGGAAGCAGCCAGCAAAAAGAACAAGACAACAACCTATCAAAACCACACCACCAAAGAAAAGAAAAAGGTTTGTCAGGACACAGGCTGACTTGGATGACACCAAAGATGATGAACCAGATGTAGTAAAGAATAACTTCATAAACCAAATGGTAGATGAATCTTCCAAATCTATTGCTACCCATGGCACAATGACTAATAAAAATATCAGGCAGTGGGATACACTAAATTCAGAGAATCAGAATAAGATATAGGAAGCAGTCATAAAATCAATGATTAAAAATAAGTATGCCCCTGCTGAATTTTTGAAGCAAATACCTAAAGAGCTAGGTAAAAGGATATACCAACAGTGGTCATATGCCTTAAAAATAGAAAGAGAAGCAAGAGAGAGAGTTCTTGTAAGATTGATGCCTCCTGAATCCAAATTTGAAGAAATACAAGAAGTACCAAAGAAACACTCAAGTAAATTTGTAGCCAAAATAAGGGCTTACAAAGTACTAGAAAGCAAGTTTATAGAATTGGATTCAGTGACAGAGACCAAATGGAGACATCTCCTAGATCTACCGGCAGAGTCAACAAGTGTTGAGAAACAATTACTTCTCACAAACACACCTCACAGAGAGGAGACAGATAATGCAAGTCCTCGGCATATTGCTCTTGACAATCAAGAAAGTGATGATGAGCCTATCAACTTAGATACAGGCATGGATGATAATATCCAAGACATCACTCACTATGATTCTGACAATGATCCCAAGAATAAAAATGATGTGATATTTATCACACTCAAGGATCAACAAATCCATCAAGTAATGAATACATCAGATGGAAAGATAGTTGACATTGTTGATGAGAAAATGTAGGAAAAATCAATCTTGCATCCACTTGTGCAAGACCCTACACAAAATATACAAAAGGATGAGGATGTCAATGCTGACAAGGCACTAACTGGCAAGCAGGACATCAATGTTGACAAAGCCCAAGCAGCAACTCAAAGTAACATGCTTGTCCTAATGAAGGCAATAAACATACTAGAGGGCAACGAAGGATCAAATGAGAAAGGCACAAGCACACCCAAAGACAAGGGTGATGAAGAAGCCAAAGGGACAACAAATACTACTGCAGAGAAAGATGCAACCGATGATCAGAAGAATGCATCTACTGATCAGAATAAAGAAAACACTCAAAAGGAAACAGGGGACAAGCCCTCAAAGAAAGGTGAAGAAGGAAAGAAGGATGAGATTGAAAAGAAAACTGGAGCACATTCTGCAGAGACACCCAAGGTTAATGAAGAGACATCTTCACATAACTGACATGTGCCCATAGAGAAGAAAATACAAGATTCTTCGTCAACAAAACCTTCCCCAAGAAATTCAAAGCGCACACATGAACTAGCTATGGTAGTTCATACATCTGCATCCCCTCAAATCTCAAAGAAGAAGAAAGGAAAGAATAAGAATCGAGTAAATCTAGATGAAATCATTAAGATTCCAATCTGTGATCCAAGAACATTGGATCTGACAGCATTGACAAAATATGCAAAGCTATGTGAGAGAAATGTCATTCAAGACAAGTTAAAAAGAGTGGCAAAGGAGGCCAAGGTACTGGAAGTAGCAAGAAATATACTTCAAGAAATTATACCAGACATAGATATTGATCAACAAACTCCAATCATTGATCAACTAGTCACACTCACAGATGCAATAACATATCAGAATACAGATGCTGAGAAAATAATGGAAGAGAGACTTGAACAAAAGTATGAATTCAAGCTCGTAGAAAAGATAAGCCAGGAAGTTGCACTGAAAAAGGTCAAGCTATCTGAATTCATAAGTACAATTGACCCAATTTTATCAAAAGTTGTTACCTTAATCAAGAAATTGTGCATTTTAGATCAAATCACTAAGGAGTATACCGACAAGATAGAAAAAATAGATGTTGATCTTCAGTCCAGTGCACAAAATCTAGTCACCACCGAAGAAGCACTTAAATTGCACAATCAACAAATCATACAAGCTAGAAAACAAAGACAGGAAATTCAGTTTGTGGAGATGAAATATAGAGATGAGGTCAATGAGCTACAAGTTAAGCTCTTACCGACACTTACACTCCTACAACAAAATATGACAAAGGCAAGTACTCTAATTGCCACCCCTGAAATGTCTGTCCTAGACAACATTTATGACATGCACGCCAGACTAGAGCTGCACCACATGGCCATAGAACAGTTGAAAGAACATTGGGAGAAACTATTGGAAGATATCAAAGTTACCCATTCTAATGTCTTTGACACATTGTAAGTTACACATTGTAAGTTACACATTTTTTGTCACAATTTTTGCATATTGTAAGTTGTACATTTTTGTCATCAGTATCAAAGAAAGGGGGAATTTGATATGTACATCACCTCAGTTAAAGGAGGAAACCATTGTATAGTGGAAGAAAGGGGAAATAATGTACACTCAAAGAATAGATAGTATACATGTACATATACATACACTATATCGATGCACACAGTAAGGGGGAATCATATTACGACAAGAAAATAAACATGGTGTAGTAATTTCAATATTATGCACATATCAATTTTTGATACTAATGTCAAAGGGGGAGATTGAAGGCATTATATTTTTCCATTAGTATACTTAGAGAAAAACATGATCTGCACCATCGATTTACTCTACACCGACAGATAGGGCACAACACTATCCGATACCAATGTTACCTGACAAACACTATTAAAATGTTACCCGATGACAAAAAGGTAAACAATACCCAACGAGTAACAACAGTACTACCCGACAGTACAGCAAAAAGAGGAACACGACAGATACAGGGAACCCAAAAATTAGTTCAGTCAAGGAACACTGACAAACTGCAAGTTTAAACCAACAACCAAGAACTGACAGCTAGTTACATCCCACAAAAAGTGGACCTGACTTTTCACGTCAAATAAATCACTGAAGTTGTATTTATAACTTCTTGATTTGCTTTTAAATCCATTATGTGCGGAGGAAGTAATGTAATCTTTATTGTTTTAATTTGTTTTACTATTTTAAAACATGCAAACTAAAGATCAAGGTCAAGTTGTAAACCTTGGATCTAAGAGTTAACATTGTAAATAGTGAATTCTAAGATAGGTCAATACTTGTATAAATAGCAATCCATTGAGAATTGTTGTTTCTCAATGAAGATCGTAGCCACGAAGAGCAACCAAAGACCAGACAGAGAATTCATGCAGAAGAACAGAAACAGATTCAAATTAGTTTATAAGAACATAACAGAGGCTACCGACAAGCAGAGAAAAGGTATTCATCAATCACTTAAGGTGATATTATTATTGTAAAGGTTTTAATGGATCTATAAATCGGCAATAGTAGATTGCATACAGTCAGGTCAACATTTGTACTCATTCTAACAAGTGTAGTACACTAATGAAATCCTTTCAAGAAAGGTGGGCTTAACCATCCTATTGTAAATCTCATAATTGAGTGCACACTTAAATCAGTATTGTTAAAGTTCTTGACAAAGTAGATCTTAACAGGTCTCCACCTTAATACTCTTAACATGGTATATCATCAGAAGTGATCAAATTGTAAGCCTTAACCAGCTCCCTTTCATTCTGCAAATAGTGAAGTTTTGTGGATGTCATTCCCACTGCAGTTTTTACTTCCTAACAGGAGTTTTCTGCGACACCATATCTTGTGTTATGTGTTTGTCAATTTCATGAATGTTTCTATGAATGATTGAAAACTATTAAAGATTGTGAACAAACAATATATGCATAAAAAAGAATAACAGTAATGGTTGGTAAATCAGAATTGAATGATCATTAATAATAAATTGAGTAAAGTGTTAAAAGTTCTAGAGGTACTGATTCACCCCTCCCCTCTCAGTACTACTTCCCATTAAGTCCAACATATGTGTGTGTGTGTGTGTGTGTGTGTGGGATCAGAAACAAAAATGCATATATTCTAATCTAAAGATATGAAGAGGTGATCTCCTAGGGTATGTGCATCAAGATGAGGGACCAAAAAGGGGTCTTAAGATGCCACTTTTTTTCCTTGAAATCAACAAACTTTAAACTTCAATGAGAAAATCAAGATTGTTATACTCAAAATTTAAAGATGCAACAAGACCATAGTTGAAGCACTCTGAATATACTTTCTAAACTACTAATTTATTTTAAAAATGGAGATTAAGGGTTTTATCCTTAGAATATAATAAAATTGTAAGAAACAAGTTAAAGATTTAATTGCTTCCCTTGATGATTCGTGACTTAAACAAAAAAAATATTTATAAGAAAAATGTATAACTATTTCTATTGGGTTTCATCTTTCTAAATTAGATAAGATTGAATTCCTCTACCTAGATTGGATATAAAGATATTGGATTGGATTGGATTGATTTCCTCTACCTAAATTAGATTTGAAGAAGATGTTATGACTTTAATTAGTGAATTTACTCTATAAAGATTACTATTCTTTGGCTGAATTAGATTAGATTGATTTCCTCTACCTAAATTATATCTGAAGAAATATGTGACAACTTTAATTAGTGAATTTATTCTATGAAGATTATGTGATACTATTTTTTAGATTGCCTAATATAATATAATGTTAGTTTTTACTCGCCCTTAAATTATATAATTATTTAAGATGATTTATTATATAAAAAAAATATAGAATCATAAAAACAAAGTTAAGTACTTCAATATCATTGCTTTTTCTTTTGTTGTCAACATATTAAACTCCATGAAAGGTAGAACGTATTGAGAAATTAGAAGGTAGAACATACACAACACAATTGAGAAATGAATTATATAGAACGTAGAACAGTTTTCAAAAGATGCTTTACAATTGAAATGGAACATCAGTGTCAACCTATAATCTTTAGAGATTTAAATAATATGTAGTAAAAAGAAAAACAAATTAAAATCAACTTTTCCAGCTTTGTCAGCGATGCGGGATTAGTTTTCTATGCAACGCTTATTTGACCGTTAACCACGTTTGTCGCCCCAAAGGTTTTAAAAATATGACCGTTCATCTCATTGACAGTAGCTACGAGCTTATTACAGTTCATAAAATGATTTTGGATGGCGTATTTGGATTTCATTGTATAAATTTTTCATTAATACTTTAGGTCATTTTTAATAGTTTACCATCAGGGAATAAGGAAAAAATTGAATTGTTTAAAAATGATGGAAAGATAAAATTGAAAAGAAAGAAATCATTAAGGAATTTAATTCTTGTTTATTGTAATGTGATATTGTAAGGGATGAGATTGAGATTGTCTCCTATATAATTTTGGTAGAATGGATATCTAATTTTGTGTTCTAAATCAAAAACGTTGAGCCAAAGCCTCATGATCTTATATTGAGTAGCTAAAACTACATTTAAGAATGTGCAAATGATTATGTGTCAATAGATCGATTTTAATCGACTAATGATTTGAAGTAAAAAATGATAAATTAAATTAATAGTTTGTATTTATGTAACTTTTGAAGGATAGTCCATATGAAGGATAAACATAATTAAATAAATGTGAATTTATTTAATTAAGAGTGAACTATAAAGAAATGGTAAATTAATTAAATAAGTCATTAAATATATTTAGTAAATGTTAGAGGGATAACTCGTAAGGTCAATTAATAATTGGATTTATTTAATCAATATTGGAATGGGATAAAATCAAGTATTTTTTATTAATGGTAAAAACATGTTTTGAAGGGGCCCCGAAACCCTATACATATAGGAACTTAAGATAGATCAATAAGAGTTCCCAACACAAGACACATCAATCGAAGCCTAAAAGAATCACACACTCCACGAGCACAGAGAAATCCTAGCAAAATTGTTACAAAAGGTGAAATGTTAGGGAGCAGTAGCAAGAATAAGGAAACCAATCATCTCGTCCCCTTCTTATGGGACCGGAGGGTCATGTGAAACGATGAAGAAGACCTCTTAAAAAAATTCCTTTAACAGTGACCCAACCATCTTCAAATCTAGCAACATTATTCTGCTAGCACAAACAATCCATAGATGAAGAGATAGCAATCAACGATGGAGAAGGAATATCTAGCATCGGGCTAACTTTACCCCAACCAAAGGTTTATCAGTAAGAGGAGCAACCGAATCAGAACTAGGAGGAGCCAAAACTCTAGTAGGACCAGTCGAGCCAACACCCCTAGTCCTATCAGCAACAACATCCAGTGGAGGATGATCAAGTGTTATTAAGTGTGGATGATTTTATATGTCTATATTTCCTCCTTCTTTGAGATGTGTTGCAACTAGATGAAGCACCAAAGAAGAATATTTAATATAGTGGTTTTGAAAGAGATATGACTAGTAGTAGAATATCATATTTGTTGGAAAGAGAGAAATGATAGGAGGGAGGGAG
>MU223107.1:754120-764131 GCA_018584345.1 Thuja plicata | reverse complement strand
CCCATTCCAGAATAACAACTGAAGGGTGAGTAGAAAAACCCATGATAACTCTTCAAAATGAAACAAACTTATAAATCTGACCTTACATCATTTAGATCAAATTAATATTATCCATCCCATGCAAACAAAACCCATGTAGGTGCCAGAACGTCCAAGTAATTGAGCAAAGTGTAAAAACACACAAAGCTGAATGAAATTTACTTGGTAAAATTTCTGATGAAATAGATAGTAAATATAGAGAGATCACTACAACACCTTTCCAATGCCTATTCATTTGCACAAAATGGAGTTCGGATGCAAAAGATATGCCCCCGAGAGTGAAACAAAGAAGTTCTGACTTTGACTTGAAAAAAAAATATCAAAAATAAAAAAATAAAAAATCAAACCTACATGATGAGATAGAGCTCAGAAAGAGCTTTCTGACGATATAAGGAAGTTGAAAATCCAATACCGTATGCTCAAGATATGGCCAAAATACCAAAAATGCTCAAAACTGCCCCAAAGAAGGTTTGAGAGTAAACTCTAGTGGTTAGGTTAACCGCTAGCGGTTAACCACTAGCGGTTAACTGACGGCGGCACCCATTTACAAAGCAGCGTTGATTTTTAACACTACATGCGTTAGTTTTTAACTCAAAAATTAATTAAAAATTGATTTTTTTTTAAAAAAAATTTAAATTTTTCACCTCGAAATTTGAGCCAAAGAGAGAATTTTTTTCCCAGAGGCTACTGTGGCCAAAAATGGAAAAATTTATATGAAAATGAACTCTCCCAGGCCTTCTAAGCGCGATGGTAGTGTTCATTTTAGCTCAAAGTGCTCCAGAAAAAGCGTATCTTCCAGAATGAAGAAGAAACCCCAGAGAAGTTATGGTTTTTGCCCTCGAATCGCAGCTTCACAAACCCCAGACCAGGCAGCAGCAGTGTGGCTCTGATACCATGTAGGATTTGAGAAATACAAATCCACAGAATTCCAAGAATATCTGCATGCAAATAACCTGTTACAAGAGAAAAGCAGAAGGAGGAAAAAGTAGAACTCAGAAGTTACTCAAAAAGTGAGCAAAATTATAATCTGAATTAATGAAAAAAGAATTACAAGGTTCAACCTATAAAGGTGAACAAAAGCCTAAAGCCTAAAAAAGCTAGGTTGCACATTAATAATTAATAAAAGAATTAATTATTAATGCACCTAAGAGAAAGCTTAAGCACTAAAGAGTAATAACTTAATTAATTAAATCAACATGATTTAATTAATAAGCAAACTAATGATTACTCTAACAAAGATTTCCCTATAAAATCCATGTAAGTTTCTATGCCTCCAAATCCTACTCCCATAGGCTTTAATTATTTCCAGATCATTAAAGTTAACATTAATTCCATCCAAAGACATGTCCAAATGAAAATATTGAGGCTTGGAACAAATGAATGCTACAATCATTTTTCAAAAAAAAATTTCCATCAGTTAGAGAATTTGAGCTACATTACACCACCATATGTGGTAGGAAATCAAGGGCAATTTGTCATATTATGGCGTAACACATATTTATTGTATCTATGTCTTCCTGATTTTGTTAGATGACCAAAATTTGATTGGAGAATTTCAAACCAAACAAGATTATCACACTTTCTATATAAGTTTATTAAATATGTAGGACTTCCTTCTCCATTCAAATGAAGATTTTTTACATGATTTAGTAGTGATAACTATCATTCGTTGACAACTAAGTTGGGAATCTAATTTCATAGTTATTCTCCTAAGAAATAATGATTATATAGACTGAAATTTATAATATTACTTTCAAATCACTACTTTGTGGCAACCCATCGATGTTGAAAACACCTTTGGTGAAGCTAGCATAGAACCATGTTGCCCGACAAACAAAATTATGATATTTCATAATCTCCATCTTGTAGTAGCAATGATGAACATGATGTCTACAATGATTAAAAATGTCTTTATTAAAATAGAATATATGTACAAGGATAATCAATGTAAGTGATTTATGGCTACTATACCTCCTTTTTGATAACTAGTTTACCTAATATTCTAAGTCATAATCTCTTTTACATTTTCTTCCAATAGATGTGGGTGGTAGATATGCATTACCAGCAGATGTGAGTAGTGATAATTGATTGGTGAGTGGTGGTATGTATTTCTAGAATGTAATGGAAGTGGTATGGAATAAATATGTACTTGGAAATGATGTAAGGTCATCTAAGAAAATTACTATAAATCACATTTTATTACTACATATTAATATTTCCTCAAAACATTAATACTAACTTAAAAAAATATATCTCCATAAAATATTTAACATTTAAGAGGGTAGGATACTAATATTTTACTAATGATCTATGACTATTTATTTGTTATCACTTTTTATTGAAGCAAAAAGTGGCTTAACACCTGTAAGTCGTTTCGGGAAACTCACCTTTTAAACAGGAGTGCATCATATTGTCGGATCTTAATGTAAGTAACTTCAGGACAAGAGCATATGCTTGCTATAATTTATTTATAACATTAGAAAAACATGAAATAGAGGTCCACCATGTCTTCCATATCATATTTTACTTAGTTGGCAAGCACAAAGGTCTACCACAAATACACGCATAATTTATTATTACAATATCCTACTCCTATGCACATTAGATGTAATAGTCCGTTTCTGACCAAATTTCATTGCACACGACATATCACTATTGATACACATTATAGACAGGTTATTAGCACTACATTTTTCTGCTCGCAATATAACTTTACAAAAAAAAAAGTTGTTATTTCAAACAGTGATCCCATCGCAATGCAAGTTATGAAGAATGATTGGAGCTCCATGCTGAGGAAAGATGGTCACAAATGATGTAGGTGAATGGATATAACCCGAAGAAAGAATGAACGAGAAGCGTTGCAAAATCATAGCAAGGGCGACCTTGGTCTCAAGCAAAGCATAGCTTTTTCCGACACAGGACCTTAATCCATATCCAAAAGGGATGAATGCAGTAGACTCATCCTTCGCAGCCTTACTTATTCCCTCACTAAACCTCTTAGGGTTAAATTCATTTGCATCCTCTCCCCACAAAGATGTATTGTGATTGTATGAAAGCGTAGGGATCATGACCTGCGTGCCTTCAGGGATTGTAATTCCTCCTAGTGTTGTATCCTTGTGGACTTCTCTAAGAATGGCAACAGCTGGTGCGTACAGCCGGATCACCTCGTTCAGAATCATTCCTAACTGTAGTCCACAACACACACAAAAAGCTTCAATTCGAAAAATGCTAGGGACAAAGTATCTTAGTTTAAGTTATAAATAGATTTTTCAGTTCTTACAGTTTTTAGTTTGTTTACAGTCTCAAACTGTGGGTGAGAATTTCTACATATTTCTTGTATTTCTGAGCGTGCTTTCTCTTGCCATTCGGGATGCATGGCCAATAGAACAATGGCATATGTTAGGTAATTACTAGTAGTCTCTTGTCCAGCGATGAAAAATGTTTTGCATTCCGCTATGATTTCCTGTATTGTGAGGCCTTCATTGTTTTCGGAGCTTTTCAGCTCTTGGATTGTGTTCATCATGGAGCCAAGCAGATCATTACCAAAGCCTTGGGTGGTGTTTGTACCTTCTTTTTCTCGCTTTATAATAAGCTCTTTCAAAGAACTCTTAATATTTTTGTTGAGTCTCCAACGCTCTCTATTTCTTTTGAAAGGCAAAAATCTGAAAAAACAAGATAATGCTCATTTACTTCTTCACCTATGATTCAATCTTAATAAAGAAAAAAGCCACCTGCAAATCACTTTGAACTATCTTGATATATAATAAAATCTGACCTATATCAAGGGTGTATTTTCATATCTGATTGAATCTCACCTATAGCAAGGAATCATTAATTTTGCCTGATCCTGACAGGCCAAGGACATTTGCTGAGTCAGCAAGTCAAAAATATGCTTCCCTTGGAGATAGCTGCTGCCAAATGCTGTGCGGGCAATAATGTCAGAGGTTAGAGCCTTAAATTCCAGAGCCACATCCACTTCTCTCTCACCATTTTTGACAATTTTCTCCCATTTCTCTAGCATATGGGCAGTACTCTCCATCATGCAACACGCCATATCCTGGTGCAATCTTTTTTTAATTATCTCCTACTTATCGATAAGTTATTCTTATGAATATAAGATATTCACAATGTTTTTAATAACATAATAGGAAAAGAACTTTATCTTTTAAGCTTATGAAATGAGCTTTAACATTAATTTACAATCTTGTAAAGCTTTTTCAAAATTTTCTCATCGAATATAATAAAGTATAAAATAATTTAACTGTTTTAACTGAATCTAATTTTGAGAATGAAATAGAACGCCCAATTGGTAAAACAAAAGTCCTAACAATGTTTAACTTTCCGACAACAATATGAATCCCAAACCTTGAGCTTCTCAGTACGAAAAGATGGATTTATAATCCGCCGGTGATGCGCCCATTTGTCACCATTGAGCACCACCAGGCCTTCTCCAAAAAGCTCTTTCATCATGGGATCCCATTTGGGTTTTCCATAATTCCCTTTCTTATCAGCTAGCGCCTCCTTCGCCATCTCAGATCTACCGATTACCAGTGTTGGTATTGGCCCCAGCCAAATTAGAAAAGTGGAACCTGGTAGTTAGATGAAAATGAATGTGTTTAAATATTTTAGCATCATTAGCTTACATATTAAACTTATCATAATAAATAAAGATTACCATATAATTCAGACCAGTAAGGGTAGTAAGCTAGCACTCTTGCCACAATGTCATGGGAGAGTTTCATAGGTTTGGTTGTGGCGTCATGCATTAACTTGGTGAGTTCAAGAGAATTTCCAAAGAGTAGTTTGTAAGGAGGGCCTGTAATGCCTTGAGATTGAAAATGTTTGGCTATTTTCAGAGGCTTCCACCATATTGCTATTATAAGCTTGGTAAATAGAAACACCACTAAACAACCAAATGAACACAGCGTAATTCTACCAACACTATACATGGAATTTTCCATATCTTTCATTGTTCATGAATGTCATAGGTGCTTCTGACCATCTTGTTGTGATATTTATGAGAGAGTTCTTGGATATTTATCTATCGTATTATCTCAAAAGCATTTTCGTTTTAATTTTTCACCAGCCATAAGATGCTGGTTTAATCCCGTTCACGGAATACTTAAATGTCTTGAGTGAATTCATTTGATACCATCTTGCAGTCCAGAATGTCTTATATGAATTCATTTGATACCATCTTGCAGTTATATGAATTCATTTGATACCATCTTGCAGTCCAGAATGTCTTATGTGAATTCATCTGATATCACCTTGCAGTCCAGCCACATCAATGCGTTGTTATATGTTGCTTGGAATACCCGTAATTGCCACCATCTTGCAGTCCAGAATGTCTTATGTGAATTCATCTGATACCACCTTGCAGTCCAGCTACATCAATGCGTTGTCATATGTTGCTTGGAATACCCGTAATTGCCACGATGAATATCTTGGGATTGCTCTTCATCTTGGACATTATCAAGGTGGTATATTCACTATCTTAGATGGCACTGGTAATTGTGTTAGTTGAATATTAATTTTCATTTTAATGTTTGGCTTTCATTTGTCCTTTTTCTTAGGTGTGAATTTATAAGTTTACAAATTTTTTATTCACTTTGGCTTTTGCATTGGATTGTGCAGATTTATTTAAATAAATGAATTTAATAATCTTTTAGTAGTTGTTTCCTATTTGAAATCGCAATATGATACATATATCAACTAAGCCATCCCTATTCTTGATATCAGTCACCCATCTTCCTACCTATTATGTCAATGTTTGTTTTCATTGTATCTAGTTATCTACGAGCTATTGGATATGGAAGTTTTTAGTTCTGCTTGAATAGTTTGTGATGATATAGTTTTAAATTAGTTTAGGTTTATTTATGTGTTTATCTTAGAGTAGACAATCATGTATTGTTTATTTCATATCTCATGCTTGTTTATAGTAGCTGAATATGTCTTTAAACAAGTTTATGAAGTTGAGTTGGTTTTCACTTGATATTGGTGTGAGAACCATCTATGTTTCATTGTGTTGCATTCTATTTTTTCAAGCATGTTTGTATATTCATTTGTCGGTTCATTCATCTTTTCCATCTAACTACTACTTAAGTTCTAGGCAAGTTTAAAATGGAAGAGATTTGTAGCTCTATTGAAAATATAGATGTAACTAGAAAAAACTAATTGTCATTTTTTGATATGAATATTATATTTTAATTTTTTCTTCTTGTAACTATAATTTTTAATCATTTATATATAGAATAATTACATAATTGATATATGATAGCTAGTGTAACTTACCAAATGTTGGTTAGCCACATAAATACTCCCCATTGACACTCAATATTTGTCTGCATCTATCACTCAGCCTTTGGTGCCATTTGTCAACCTTTGACACTCACCCTTTGGCACCCTTTGACACTCGACACCCTCTGACACCTTTCGACACTCAGTACCCTTTAAAAATCAACCTTCGGCACCCTTCGAAACTTGGCACCCTCTAACATCCTTTAGTACTTGATACCCTCTGACATCCTTTAGTACTCGACACCCTCTGATACCATTTTGGCACTTGGCACCCTTCAATACCCTCCAAAACTTACCATTCGACACTTAGCACCCTCCGACACCTCTTAACACTCAGTCCCCTTCGACAGTCTTTGGCACTTGGCACCCTTCAACACCCTTCAGTACCCTCAGGCACCCTTCGACACTCAGAAGCCTCTGACACCTTCCGACAATCAGTATCATTCAACACTCAACACCCTTGAATAATATTGTCATAGTCTTCCAAAAAAAAATTGTAGTATTATGTGATAGCTTCACAACTGACAATAAATAAATGTCCACAAAAACCCAACAAAAAATAATACTATAAATTTTATGAATAGATCTTCAACAAGATATCTTTAGTTTTTAGATAATCTTCAAATTTTTCTCCAAATGACACTTTACAAATTTTCTAAATTAAGCACAAGGTGAAATATATGACATGATATTTCTAGTGGCAGACTAGGGTGAGTAATGACTCCCACCGAAACCGTCAATACAGACTGGGGAGAGCCTTCCACCTCCAAAATTGTATGCAACCAAACCATCTTCAGTCTGTAGCTTCTGGCAATACAAAGAAGAGTTAAAATACATTCCATTATGATTTACAAAAATGATCTCCTTATAAAGGCAACCAAAAAGTGTCTATAAAGTTACAATAGTCTATAAAGTTACACTAGGTCATGGACTCACATTATTTTTTTTTTATTTTATAATTAAATTAATTAATTAAATAAGTCCTTATGATATTATTTTGAAGTTTAGAAACACTTAATTAATTCACTATATTAAAATTGGGGACATTACAGCTAGTGTTGTTATCTATGCTATCTTTGATTTTATTTATCATGCTTTCAAACTAAATCTATAATTTAATTATTATTTTATTTTTATTACTTCACTTTATAGGTCAATATAAATATATGGCTCAATATATCAATGTAGAGTATGTTTGTGCTTCAATCTTTTCCTACTTAATAAAATTTTTTTTTTGAACAAATTTGTGTTGTTTGTTTAAAACATACGCCCCTTCAGAAAGATGAGTTCATTACATATATAATATATTATGGAATGGATAATTTCATTAATGTAAACATTATTTTTGACAAAGTCAAAAAATTTTAACCAACATATTTAATATATTTCATCGTTGGAAGGCTACCTTTTCTTGTTGCATAGGTATTTTCTTATTGACATTGAAATGTGTGTTTCCTACTTTGATAATCCATAAAACATAAATTATAATGTTCTTGTAGTGACAATTTATATTTTAAAGAGGAATTTAAGATGTAACACATATAACACCCTTGCCAAAGTTTGAAGTTTTAGAACTAAATAGTTTTATATTCTTGAGACATTATTACCAAATGCTAATTTAGTGATAAAAATCATCTCATTTGTCTAAAATTTAGTTAGAAGAATCTCTTTTTTATTAATATAGAAGAACATCTTTGTGATATTAAATAGTCCATTATAGTTCTAGAATTGATGACCATAGGATTGGACAATTTTAGTAAATTTGGAGCTACTTGCATTTTTTAGCATTGCATTTTCTAATTGTGTACTACCATGATGAATGTTCCTATTTTGGTGTTTGATGTGGAGCACTACAAATGCACTTTATAAAACTTTGTATTAGAATTCTTGTGGGATATAAAACTTTATTTTTCTCTTATTTGGTCTATATTGTTAGAATACTCTTGTTATAAATTATAATTCTATTGAACAGTATAAGCTCTCTAAATTTATTCAAATAAGTAAGTTAGAACTCATATTGATAACATTTTTTCTAGATTATGTAAAATTTTATTGTAATAATATTGAATAAAAGAGATTACAAAAGGACATCAACTTACTAGGAAAATTACTAGTATGTACCTCTGATAACATAATTAAGGTTTCCTCAAATCTACCCCCAAAATCCCATCAAAAATTTGTTGATGATACAATTCTTTTTAGATGGGCTTTTGTGGTTGAGTGAGACAATGTGAATTTATCTTATCAAATTATGCTTTTGTTTTAGGTGAGCAAATAAATTATAATAAAATAAAGATATATTTCTTCAATGATAATTCTATTATACAACAAAAAGTAATGGAAATTCTTGGATGTCAATTTTCCTCTCTCCCTACTTCCTATTAGTGTCTTCCCTTTATTTTAAAAACCCTAAATCATTCTTTTTTGAATAACATTATTGAGAGGTTCCAGAAGAAGTTGGTGTTGTGGAAAGGCAAAATGCTTAGTCATGATGGAAAATTACAATTGGTTAAGCTATGTGATACCCACACTTCATTTTCTTTTTAGTTTTATTGCTAGACTCTTTTAGGTCACATTTCATCTGTGTGTTGGTTATTTCAGTTGTTTTGGTTTTGGAGATTGTATGGATGTATGACATTACATTGTGATTTGATCTATTATGATTACATTCTATAGATGGTTATGGTTACTTTCATGATGATTATGCACAGGTTATGATATCATTTATATTTATGGATTTTACTAACATGCTGACCTTATATCTGTACTAAAATAGATCATATGTATATTTTACATTATGTTTGACGTGCTTGATATGGTGAGGGAAAGAGCTTTAGTTACTTTCTCTGGAGAGATCCACATCATGTACAGATCTCTACCATTTTTTTCTATATATTAGCATGTACATGTTCAACTTTGTGATGACAGGTTTGCAGGTACAAGACATTGTCTTTCCTAAATTAGGAGTGAGCGTGTCATTACATATGTCTCAAGGGTAAAAGAGGGGAGATAACATTCAGGCCTAAATGCCTATCCTAAGCCTACATTTTTTCCTAAGAATGAGAAAGAATATGACTAACTAACCTATCTAAATTCGTCAATATGATGTGGATTCGTGAGCTTTTTTGTGTATGCCTGATGCATTTTTTTAAGTAATTTTTTTTTGTTTAGAGTGGTTCAGTTATATTAATGTTGCTTTCTGGTTTGTTTCGATAAATGATTAATTATGGTAATTATTAATGTTAATAATTACACTTTAATAAGGTTAAAAAAATAATATATTAATATATGACATTTAATTAATATTTTAATTATTAAATAGTCATTATTTAATTAATTGATTTAATTAGTAAGTCGTAAATTAATAATTGAGATTTACCTGATATTAATTCTAAAAATTAAAATTAATTATGCAAATTAAATTATTAACATTACTTTAAAATAACAAAGACAAACTACAAGGCCTCTCAAGGACTCAATATTCTTCTATCCACTCTAAGAAAACAATTAAGCTTTGAAATTTTTTATGGGCGGGAGCGGAGGGTGCGGAGGGCGTTTCAAATTTGGGGTTTCTGCGAGGTGCAGAACCCTGGAAACTGGTGAAGAAAGTGAGGGATCTGAGGCTGATGAACCTCCAGACGACGCAGGAGTGCTGTCTGGATACTGTGGTAA
>MU223107.1:740163-754070 GCA_018584345.1 Thuja plicata | reverse complement strand
ACCCTGGAAACTGGTGAAGAAAGTGAGGGATCTGAGGCTGATGAACCTCCAGACGACGCAGGAGTGCTGTCTGGATACTGTGGTAAGGATGTGGCGGGGTCTGATGCTGATGGGCCGCAAGATGGAAGGGGAAATACGGATGGCCGGCTGTGTCTTTACGGGTTCTATGGCATTTCTATTGCGGTTGTCCAGGAGGGAGTCTGTGGCGCTAAATCTGAGTGTTTGCATGTGGTTGGGCATGGCTCTTTTTTGGTGTTTTCTGCTGGTTGCTATTTTGCCCAGCTTGCTGGTCATTCTGGGTGGTGATGGGCCCAGCTCTTCTGGTTGATCATGGTGGTAGGCCACTGGCTATTGTGTTGGTGGGCTTGACCACTGCCCCTGTCTGGGTTTCTTCTGTCCTTCGCGGGAGGCTTCTGGTTGTGTATCAAAGGACATCCCCTTTTGGTGTTGTTGGGCTGGAGGACAAGTTACCCCCCGCGATTCTGTTCAATTTGGGGGAGCCCAGTCAAACCAGTGTTATTTTGGGTTTGTTTCTTTCTTACATGCTGCTGGGGTTTTTTTTCTGTTGGACTTGGAGATTTATCTGGATCGGTGTTTTGGATCTGGCTGCTGGTTTGTGTGAGATATCTGATTTTGGGATCTCTTGTTGGTGGATGATTCCTGCTTCTGGGCTTTATGAGGCCCTTTCTCCCTGGTTTGTTTCTCTTAAGGCATATATTGAGGTGATGCATCTTCCCCTGTTAGAGGTGGGTTTTGTCCCTCTGCCCCTTGCGGTGGCTCCCTTGTGGTTTTGGTCCTCTATGCTCCTTTTCCCTTTTGAGGAGGGAATGACTCCTATCGAGGTGGAGATATTATTTTGTGTGTGGAGGATCTTTGTCTTCAAGTGGTTTGCTATAGCTAGTGGCTAGGATTTGGTTTCAAACCAGGCTAGGGCTTTAAAGGTTTCGGGTGCCTTTCAAAACCTTGGTTTGCTCCTTTGGTCCTCTGCCTCTTTGATCTGTGCTTCTTTACTTTCAACTTTGGTTGTGGATTTTGGGTGTAGGTGGGCTTGGTTGGATCTCAGGTTTGGTGGTGCTCAGTTTGGTAGTTGTGCTGAGCTGAGCTCTAGAGGGCATAGCCCTGTTTGTCTTGTTACAGCTGCTCCTTCTCACGGGATTTACCATTTGCTGCAGTTAGCTATTCTAGATAGCGGTTTTTTCCAATGGCCCACTCTAGGCAAATTCATTATATGGTTGTGGCATGGACTGCGGATGATTTGGATTGTCTCCAGGGTGGCTCTGATTGGCCATGGTGTATCCTGGCATCTTTTTTGTTGGGCCTTGTGGGGATCCGCGTTCCAGAGGTGGTTTTGGTTGTTGATCTTCTGCTGGTTCGGGTGTGGTATGATTATGGGCATTGACTCTATGCATTGGTTGGTGCTGCTGAAGAATGATGGGTGGCTGCAGAGATATTGCGGTAGGGTTCTTCCTGTTGTGGCCTTTTCCTGGGACCCTCGGGTGAGGGTTTCCTCTTGGGCCTTTGACTCCCTCATCGTCTGTGGGATTTTGGTGGTGGGTTGTTTGTTCCGGTCCAGTTTGGGATCCCTATTGAGGTGGGGTACCTCACTTGTGCCCTTTGGCAGCGGAAGGATGATCCTTGGATTTTCTCTCAGACCTCTTTTGGGCCAGTTTGAGAAGGTTTTTGATTGCACAGGCTTTTGCTTGCCTGCTCTGCCCCTTTGCTTATGGTTGTGCTATTAGTCTTCTGTTTTCAGTTTGTTGTGGACCTTCCCCCTTTGGGTGGAAGAGGTAGGGTTTTACTCTTTTCTGGTGGTCAGGGGACGGCTGATAATTTTAAAGGGCTCCCTCTGGTTTGGTGTTTCTGGTTAAAGTAGGCTACTTGTTGGGAGGCTGGGCTCTACCCTGTCATTGAGCTTCTTGTTTCCTTTTCCGGGCTTTGGGCTTCGTACACACAGTCGTCTTCCTTCTTCATGGTTCCTATGGAGGTGGATCAACTTCCTATTGAGGTGGAGTGTTCATGCGAGATTCTGAAGGCGGCTGATTCTCCAATGGAGGTGGAGAGTGTTGGGGCTTTTTTCTTTGTTCCTATTGAGGTGGAACACTTTGCTTTAGAGGTGCATTGGGAAACTGAAACTTGTTTTATGCTCGACTGTCAGGGCTATGGTGGGGCTCAAGGTGCTGTCATTGTGCAGCCTAAGGTGCTGTCAATGTGTTGTCATGTGCAGACTATGTGCTATCATGGTGTGCTGAATATGGCTTTCTACTGGTTCCTTGATTTTCCCCCTTAACTGCACTTTGGCTGTAGTTGTTGTTGCAGTTTCCTTTGTTCCTGTTAATGTGTTGTTAACATGTTCTTTGTGACTCTTCTTTGTTGTACCACGGGCCAGCACCCTCTTGCTACTTTTTTAATCAAAAACATTACTTTAAATTGCATGATTGATTTATTTAATTAAAATATTTTTATGCATTTCTATATGCACTTTATTAATGAATTATGACTTTGACTTTATTTTTTAAAGTTAAGTTGTGCAAAATTAAATTAATTTAAAATTGAAATTAACATGTTTCTTGAATTGAAATTAAATTCCTAAATAGGGTTGCACTTTTTCAAAAGCTAATTTCCTGGTCTTCTGTATATCTAAATTGAAATACATTTGGAGGCATTCAATCATATTGAAGGAGAATTTTGAAGTTAAAGAACTTTTGTAAAGCTTGGAAGTATTTTGGATTATTTCTTGCTTCTTGATTGTGTCAGATTTGTTCTTCATGGTTAAGGTATGGTTTTAAACCTTGATAATTTCAATTTTTTAGATCCCTCTATTTTATGCATTTGAATTGCTAGAATCCTTTGTTTGGATCTTCCTTGTTTGTTATTATTTGGTTGATTTGATAAAATCTAAGGAAAAGGTTATTGGAATAATTCTATGGTTTTTATTTCTTGTGTGAGTGTCAGATCTATATTCTGAGCCTTGGGTTATCATTAGAATATTCTAGTTTAAAAAATGGTCATTAGGGTTTCTAGATCTGTGCAAAACATCTTCCTATAATTGAAAGTTATGTATGTTTAGGAAAATGGCTATTGGGCCTTCAGATCTGTAATGTATCCTTACAAATAATTAATATCCATGTCTTGATCATTTTTAAATTCATTCCTCAGATGCAGATCTACAGGAAATCAAAATAGTGGGGTTAAATTGCATGCTTTGAGATTAAATTAATATTATCGTAAAAATTCATTTCATAATATCCTTTAAAAGAAATTGCATAAGCTTGAAAAAATTCTTTAATTTTTCCTCTTCTAGATTTGGTTTATGTGTGTGTGTGTGTGTGTGTGTGTGTGTGTGTGTGTGTGTGTGTGTGTGTGTGTGTGTGTACATATATATGTATATATATACATTACATATNATATATATATATATATATATATATATATATATATACATATATACATGTACATGTACATATACATATACATATACATATACATCAACCCTACAGCTCCCAAGAATCACCTGCATTCAAACACATGTTATATAAAGAGAGAAGCAAAAGATATGGAGGCCAGAAATAACAAATTTGTGGAAGAGGAAACATTCTCAATTCATTCAATAATAATGGAATATGAATTAAAAAAGAATTGATAATTACTAAGTGATCAATCCTAATAAAGGAGATCAAAACCCTAAGAAGGGTGGAGAAACCTAGGTTGCATGAATAATTAATTATAACATGCCTAAAGTTTACCTTAAGTAAACTACAGATAAAGGTGACTTAATATTTAAATCAATAATGATTTAATTAATAAGTGAATAAGGTGTCTTAATAATTAAATCAATAATGATTTAATTAATAAGTAAAAATACCTTTTTACTCTAACACTCCCCTTAAGATAAACTTAGGGAGAAGCTAAAAACCTAGAAACAACTACTGAAAGAAGGAAATGGGTCCCAACAACAAGGCTTGATTAGGTACCCAAGTACAAAAAATATCTTTAAAGAGGAGAAAAAAGAGAAAACCCAGTGGGAAAAACCCCTCTTTGAAAAGAGATGAAGACTAGTGAAGGATCTAAGAAGCCTCGAACTAGAGAATGTCCCAAAAGAATAGGAACAAAGGAAGGACATGTAGAACACCTCTGAAGCATGAAGTTGCAAACACTGTCAAAAAATTACTACTAGAACCTCCACTGTAATAGAATATGATTAGGGAGAGAAGACTGTAAACAAAGCCTGAAGAGTTGATCAATCAAATATGGAAGGATGCCTCCAAAATAGGAATGAAAGAGTGTCCATATGGTAAATGATCCATCTCACCAAAATGCATAGTTACCCAGCCACAACATCCACCTAGCACATAGGAACAAATACTGAATACATAGATCACTCCATCCAACAAAGGAAACATTAGAACCAATAGGAGGTACCCCCCATAATTATGAGTAGGGAGAGGCATGACAGGTACACTTAATTATACTACCATGAATAACTACATGATGAATAACATATAAACACATATAAAGGATGGCGTCATGAAAGGATCAATCACTTGACACACATCATGAGGCTAATGTCATGGAAGGAACACTCACTTGACAAAGGTATATGAATAAAAAAATCATAAACCCCCCATGGCACTTTATAATATAGTGCGAGTACAATCAAGCACAAAATGTGTAGGCTCCCAAGCATGCATCAGATGTCACTTTATTTCTGTGCATTTGTAAAAAAGGAAATGCGACAAAAAAGATGTCTACAATATCCAAGAATGACAAAAAGTTGTAGAAACATGAATAAAAGCTAAAAAGAAGTCATCCCATGCATGAAAAATGATCCCAGGACTTGAAACATCCAAGATATCCACCAGATTGCAAAAATGCTAAAAACTGAATAAAAAATACCTAGAGAAGAATCTGGGCCTGAGACCCATGAAATAAGATAGAACATTGAACCAGCTTTCCAACGCCATGCGGAAGTAAAAAAATGGAGTCTGAATGAGCAAGATATGACTCCCAAAGTGAAAAAAAAAAAATAACCTTGACTTTGACTGACAAAAACCCATACAAGCTAGAAAAATCAGAAAATATAACCTCCATATTTAGATAGAGCTCAGAAATATCTTTCCAACCATATCTTGTTTTCTAAAAAATGATACCATATGCTCAAGATATGAGAAAAAAACCACAAGGTGCCCATTATGAACAAAAGGCAAGTTGTATGACAAGTTGGTGGCCTTCAAATTTAACCCAGATCTCAGACCTGTGATTGTTGACATCAGTGGCATAGAAACCGAGGTGGCATGAAAACCAAAGCATTTTTGCCTCGAAAAAAATGCCAAGTTTGTGCATGCAAAAAAGAGGGCCCAAATTTCAACTGTATCCAAATGGGTCATGCCTTATATGAAAATAGGGGTTTTGGGGCATCCCAGATGCGATCATGAGGTCAATTTATGCCCACTATTCTATGAAAAATATCTCCACCCAAAATCCACACAACTTTTCATAAAAAACCTCTCAAAAAACAAAATCTGAAGGGCAAGACCAAAAATATCTCATGAAGAGAACAAGGGCATGAAAGGGAGGAGCTCTGATACATATTAGAGTTGATGAAAACTATTGACCCTACAGCTCCCAAGAATCACCCGCATGCAAACACCTTTTACAGAAAGAGAGAAGCAAAAGTTATGGATGACAGAAACAACAGATCTGTGGAATAGGAAACATCCTTAATTGATTCAATAATAATAAAATAGGAATTACAATAAAATTAATATTTACAAAGTGGTCAATCCTAATAAAGGAGATCAAAACCCTAATAAGGCTAGAGAAACCTAGGTTGCATGAATAATTAATAAAGAATTAACTATAACATGCCTAGAGTTTAGCTTAAGTAAACTAGAGATAAAAAGGTGACTTAATAATTAAGTCAATAATAATTTATTTAATAAGAGAAAATATTTTTTTACTCTAACAATGTGTGTGTGTGTGTGTGTCTTTTGTTCAAAAAAAAATTTATGATTAGTTTTTGTGTTTAAAACAAAAAAACAAAATTTATGTTCAAAAATTAGAGTTGAAAATATTTTTCACTAGTCATTTAATTTTTTTTTTAATATTTTCATGCTTAAAAAAAAACTTTAAAAAATAATCTAATTAAGAAGGGTTGGTGTTGGCAACCTAATGCAGAGCACACTGCAAGAAGTGATGTGATGGGTCTTTCTCTTCTCAAACACCCAAAGTGTGGTTTCAACAAGATCTAATCCCTTGGATCACTTTGACACAATATCTTCTGACAAATAAGTGTGATTGGACACTTTGCTAACTCTTCCACAATGAGTAACACTTGGGGACACTAGCCTTATTCTAAGCCAAATTCTAGAAAAATTCACTAGTAGCTTCACACAACCTAACCTAAGTTTGGAACACCTTAATTATGATGTAAGGATAGGGAATCAACCCTCAGATTGAGCATTCATATTTTGCAAGAGGCCAAACACTGAGTGACCTAGGAATCCTTGTAGGTCTCACCAAGTAGTTTTTGGAACACAAATTGTGTTCTTAGTAGTGTCTACTAAATATAAGGTTAGATTTAGATACCCTTTTGGAATTTATGTATATCCCCAAATCGTTAAGATCCAACTCCACTCTTGCAGCACCTTACTCTCACTAAGTTTGTAGAACTAATTGGCCAAATTAGGCTTGGATATCCAAGCAAGTGATAGGAAATGGGTACATGATTTTGATACAGGGCCTTAGAAACCTTCTCCACACTCCAAATAACCCAAATCCACCTTTAGCTCACTGCTACCAATCCAATCTTCAAACTATTAACTATGTTATACTTCTTCCTCGCATTGAAATATTTAGCCTAGGGCTCGATGCAAACATGCCTTACCATTCAAGACACATTCTAAGGCTTTGGAACCTTTATGTATACACTCCTAATTTGAATTTTCTAGAAGGGTGAGGAATTTCACCAATGAAAATGCAAGTTAGGTTCCCATTTGTGAAACGGGCTCCTTTTAGGCCTCTTCTAGGGCTAGTCTCAGAAAATTGAATCAAAACCACTGCTACACAACTAATCAATCTCAAAACAACTGAAATATTTAGAAAACACTATAGAGATTCAATGCATGTGCTCAACTTACAATTCGTTCACAACACACGATCATACCACTCAGAAATGCTCAGAAAAACACTTCATCTTCCATTGCTTTTGCATCAGAACTTCAGTTCTAGTCGTCTAGCCTCTTTGACTCGAAGAAACAACTTAAATAATTATCAGATGTGAAGCCAAACCGATCCAAATCCAAGTATGACTGTTGGTCTTCTACATTTTGTCTCTCAAGAAACATTCTAAAAGTTGCTCTAGCAACATTTAAACCTTTTTTGCAACTTTTGCAAATTTGACACTTTCTTCAATCTAAGACCTTAGGTTAAGCCTTTAACCCTTAAACCTATCCAAACATGATTAAAATGACTCAAAACTAATGGAATCCACACTAAAACTCAATAAAACATAAAAACATTTAAAACAACTTTAATGCCAAAGCTTACTAATCCCATTGGACTAATGTATCTCAAGGCTTATGGATGTGCTTGAGAGATCATTGACCACTCAAGTGGATCCAAATTAAAATATGATGATCTCAAGGATCCATCTAATTATTACAAACAAAAAAAAAAAAAAACATGAAATCAGAGACTGTCAGGGGTGCACTGCACCACAACCACCACCCCCACCACCTGTGGTACCCGTAATACCTATTGTACTACAATAGTGACCCGCGGGAGACTGCGGGTACCACTGTGACCATAGTGGCCTGAACGAGACAAGGGGTACCACTATGATCACAGTGGGCCAAAGGGATACCACGGGTAGACTGTGATCCATAGTGGACCATGGGACATGTGGTACACTGGCAGTTCGCCCACAACATGGGAAACCTCAAGATTTAAAAAACAATTTTTTTTTATTAAATTTTAATTTAATTTACTTTTTATTGAAATAATTAATAAATATTAATATTATTAATATTAATTATTTATTTTTAAAAATATTTGGTTTTTTTTTTTAAACTTAAAGGTATTTATTTTTATTTTCTAAATAATAATTGTTAATTACTATTTAAATGATAATTATAACGAAAACATTTATATAATTATATCAAAGAGCTTTCTTTTTTTTTTTTTTTTATTCTTATATTTAATTATATATTTATTTAGTCAGTTGTGTTTCAATTTTAGATCTATTTTAGTTATAAATTTGGTTTCATTATGTAATTTATTAAGTTTAAAGTAATTAATCAAGTTTCTTCTTGGGAATAAAGATTAGGTGTGCATGTCTTCGACTACTTGATAGACTTATTTGTATTATCTATATGTGGTCTTTGAGAGTTGAAGTCAAGTGTTTGGAAATGTACATGAGAGGTGGGGTGATTTTTATGTTGATGTTTATGTGCTTATCTGTTATACTTTGTAAATTTTTTTTGATTTGATTGTTGTTGTGCAACCCTTGTTGAGACTTAAGATCATGTTGATGTGAATACCTTGAAAGTGACTCTATGATATCATGGTTTTGAGAACTAGTGCATGTTCCTTATGTTTTTGTGGAACTATAGTTGTGATCATTATGCTTCAGATGTCTTTATGAGCTTAGGGTAAGTTTAGCTAGGTGTATAGATGGGGGTAGCTTGTAATAAGCATTGGGGACCACAAGTAGATGCAAGGATCACTAGTTGTAGGTAATGTAATAAAGTGATAATATGATACAATAAATAGGCATTTTAAAATGAATTAATAAGATATCCCATGTTTCTCATCCATGTCTTACTACTAGTACAAACTAGGATTGGAGTGGGAGAAGATCTTTGATTGAGGTTTTTCTTGGTTAGAATCCTTATCTATATGCAAGGATTTCAGAGGTGCATAAGGTCACTTGAGTTCCTGGGTCCAGATATTCTACCAAAACAAAACTCAAGAGATAGACATATGCAATTTCACTTCTCTATATAAATCTTAGGTATCCTACATGTGTTGGGTGCCTCTAGAATATTTTAATACCTTGTAGTTGAAATTGTACCTCTTGAGATAGAGAGCTTTCAGGTCACTTTCTTAGTTCTACCTTATGTTGATTGTGGTTTTTGGTATCTGAGTGGGGTTTGATTTTATCTCTTGAGCATGGTGGGAGTGGACCTTTAGTTCCGTGAGGTCATATGGTACTGATCCTTTTACCATTTGAGATTATGTCATACTTGTACCAATGCTGGATGATCCTTGTAGTAATTGTACCTTCTTGTTCATCATCATTGGATACTTTCTTTTACCTTTCATTTGTTATTTATATCACATATCAATGTATTAGATGTGATAGTCTAGGGATGCTGTACTATATTTGTATATGATTTTATTACATACCATGTGACTTGTGTAGTGGATATGAATTCAAGAATATACCTTATGGTATCGATTGTACTTATGTATTCATTTATGAGATGGTGCACTTATTGTTTGTTACATTATTTATGTCAATTAGTTTTCTTAGTAGATTAATTTAACTTAACATAATTCTACATCGAGGAGCTCTTGTGTTTTAGATTTGTAATCTATGTTTGAGTTGCATCTATATGTGTATGTTATGTGTTAGGAGTGTAATATTTTTTTGGCTTGGATGGTGTCTTATGGTGTTTATCAAAGTGTTATGGGCCTGGTTTCATGTCTTTTTTATCCCTAAACCCTTGAAAAGCCCTAAAATTTGGAAAAAAACCCTAAGTCTCTTGATTGCGTTATAAAATAAAGTTACTTGTTATGTAACTTAAATTTCTTACATCATGTCTTTTAAGTTGTCGTTGAAGGGGCCTTGTTATTCCCTAAATTATTTTCCTAGCGAGGTTTTAAATATTTCCTACGCTTTCATTCCCAGAAATACTTTACCCTTTTTATGTGTCCACTAGTACATTTTGGGAAATATGTGACTACGTGACTAAAACTTTTAGTCACACCATTAAATGTTTTGGTCACATGACTAAAATTGATCATTTTATAAGTATATATGAATAAATAAGTGACTAATTTAGTCACCAAGTAAAATCACAAGGTCAACCAAATAAAGGTGACTACATAAAATTCTAAATAAATGAATAAATAAACTACCAAATAAATGACTAAATAAACTACCAAATAAATGACTAAATACAAGTGAATAAATTTACTACTAAATAAATGACTAAATAAACTACCAAATAAATGAGTAACTAAATAGGATCTTGAATATATAAGCTACCTTTTATTAATAAAACTTAGTTGTGTTCCAAAAGAAAAAAATAGTCACCAGTGGGCCTTTGATTATTGAGTTACCTATCTAATCTACATTAATAAATCTCTAAATGTTGAATGAATTTCACATAATAATTACTAAGACAATATAAAAAGTATTAAAAAGTTTTTTTGTATCAAATATTTAAATACATTCTTAATAATTTTTTAATTTTTTCTCAAGAGATTAGACATGTTCAAAAATAAAATTGCTTGCACATTATTTATTTTAGTGGACATTATTTAGTTTAGTGAAAATCTTATATAGAAAATTGCTTGTTTATTTGGCACCTCTTGAAAGCACATTAGTGTAGTGATTTTCCAGAGGAAAACAAAGTTAAGGTTGTTTAATTAAACCAAATCCAAAATGATCCAAACTCAAGTTTTTCAAGTTATGGTAAAGTTAAACTATTGCAGCCCTAACGCGCACAAGAAGAATGAAAATAGAGAGTTTTGTAAGCTTTTGTAGAATAGAATGGTGGCCAAAAGAAAGAAAATCTTCCAAGAGAAATGGAAACAACACATTAACTAATGAGAGTGCGGATTTAAAGAGGAGATTTCTCATAAAAGGGCATAAACAACAAAGATCTACCATAAGGAAGGGCGCATGTTCATTGAAAAATTAGTAATGAAGGGGAAAGCGGTTTTTTACATGAGGAAATGACAGTGGAAAGAGGAGGTAGGGTTTCCAATGTCGTTACAATATTTTCTTCACTTTCATGCTCTTTATCAATGCTCTAATGTTGTAAACAATCATTGTTATTTATTGTATCAATGTATTATAATAGTCAATTCACTATTTTCACAATGTTTCCTTTGAAAGATATATCTTAATTATCCTTTTGGATCTATACTATGTTCACTATTTGATCATTCTAAGACATCACTTGAGCACTTATTGGCTTGATCTTGACACTCACCTTCTTGGCCATTTTATGTTCCTAAATTGCATTCTCCTTGCTCTCATTGTCCTTGTGTATTTAGTGTTTTATCACTATAATGACCTATTATCATTATCCGTAAAATATTTTAACTATTTTCCTGAGCATGAACCCCCTCTGACTAAGTCATTACTTCTGCTCTTTATGTGTATCTTTGGCACACATTGAATGTCACTAGTATTAAGAATTCATTCATACCTACCACTTTGGCATCATCTAAATCAATTTATTTATTTTTGTATCACATTTGTTTTGAATAGTAGCTACATCATTGTTACTTAAGATAGAGGCCCTCACTATCCTCTCATGGTTACCTTTGCAAACTATTGGTGCACTCCTCCCAAATCTTCCTAGACTTATTTATGATGACCTTATTGCTCTGTACTTTACCAATTATCTAAACATCAAAACACAATGCACAGACTAATAGGGTTTTTCTTGGAGCTTCGTGAACCACTGTTATCATGTCTTCCTAAGTTTTCTGTGTTTTGAAATGAGGAGCAATTATTATCATATTTTATAGCTCTACCAACATCCTCTTGTCCCACTACCATCTTAATTTTGAAGACTGTCATAGCATGGATATCACTTCTTTTGAACAATCCTGAAGATCACTACCTTAAACAACATGTTTCTATAATACTATCTCACTAAGTTTAAGTTATAAACAAACGTCACCATAATAATAGTGGTCTATTATTTTCCATTTCTTGTACTTTTCACTATTTACTTTCATGGTGAAATGAAACATTAACTATAAAAATAAATAACAATGAAAAAATTGAAAATTTCTTTCATGATAATGACTGCTCCTTGAATCTCACTGCATACTGCTGTCATCAGAGACTCATGAAGATGGTTGTCCTAACATTCATATGCCTACTTTTACATTGCATTTGGAGGACATCACTATCACTTCATGGCATAACTTACAAAATGAAATTAGTAGATGTTCAAGGTTACTGACATATGTAGAATATCATTATAAAAGTTATTATTGGAGGGTTTCAAAATTTAAAGCATTGAAAATGGGTGTGCACTTGAAAAGGACAACAAATTTAGAATATTTTGGTCTCTCTTCAAGTCTCCCAAAATGAGATTAATCATTAATATAGTCACACATGAAATATTTATATTACGAGTGAAGCATTCAGGATTGTCACATGGATCATGAAAAATTAACTGTAAGTAATTAAATACACATTTCACTCTTAAATTAAGTGCAAAAAGTCAAGGTTGTTTTCGTACCATTTAAAATAATGTTATATTGGGTTCAATACTCTTTGATATTCATCCAGGAAGACTAAATTATTGTTATATTGGGTTCAATACTCTTTGATTTTCTATTGTATTAAATGTTATACATTTAGAAAGTGTATGTTTATAGCTAGTTTCTTAACAGTTAGATGAAAGCAAAAAAATGTATTGTCATGGAGATTTATATCACTACTACATAAAAGAGTAATTTAAGACACAATTAATTTATTGTCTTACATATTAAATTATTATTTTATTTATTTTAAATTAAAAAAATGAAGCTATTTTAATTGTCTTAACTTAGAAATTAAGATAAAAACTGCATGCATTTTCAATAAGCGGCAAAAGGAATGGCGGGAGACATTTTTTAGCAGGTTTTACTTATTTTTAGTATTGCTATTTGATTTCATAACTTAATTACATTTTTCTAAATCCAAAACCTTTACCTAGAGAAGCAAATACAACCGATTATATTATTATCCGTCAATTTGAAGGGTTTCATGGATATCAATGAATAACAATCAATTTAAAGGGTTTGAATTGGAGCATTATTTGAAGCTTTGAAGGTACGTCTATTGCTGCTATAAAAGGAACCATTAATTTATTATCATTGTATGTTTGACATCACTACTAACGGGTGACTAAAAAGTAATTATAATGGAGTTAAATAGAAACTCATCGATACAGATATTCTTTGAATAAGTACATTGTAGATAACTGACAAGACCAATGGTGAAGGGATACATGAAATTGTTATTGGTCATGGCATGTTCTACTTTTGTTTTTGATAAAATGCATTCTTATTCTCTTTCACCAATATTAATTTTTTAAATGAATTCTGAAATGCATTTATTGGCAATTACAAGAATCCATGGATTCTGGAGTGTTGCATATAAAGGGCATCACTCAGAATTTATTCCCAAGAAAATGATTTTAGTTTATTTGGAAGAATTTTCTTGAGTAGACAAATCAGGTTTTGTATCAGTTTCTTTTGGAAAAAAATTTCAAATTTCTCAGCTCTATTTTCTAGATTGCAAAGTTTTTTTTCTTGTGGCAGTGTTGTACCTTAAAACAAAAGTTATATTACCAAATTCTTCCCTGGAAACCCCAAACTTTGGTCGGGTTCTTGCAAAAGTCTGGTTCTTATCACATTCCTACAAAAGTCTAGTTCTTATCATATTATTGCAAAATTCTGTCCAAATTCTGTCAAACAAACCAGACACACATGAATTTTGCTATTTTAATGGTGAGTTTGCAAATCTGCGGCAAGACCCAATCTGAATTTGGCCAAAAAATATATTTTTTTTACTTTTTAAAAGTTTTTTTGGGTCTATTTTAGTCCATCCAACCCTCCAAACCCTAAGATAAATCATCAAAGAGGCCAAAAACTGTAAAACATATGTCATC
>MU223107.1:718860-739686 GCA_018584345.1 Thuja plicata | reverse complement strand
ATATATATGGTGGTCTATGATCTTAATTACTAAAACATTTATGTGTGTGTGTGTGTGTTTTTGTATGGATGAATCCAAAACAAATTCGAACCCACCCTCCAAAAATTTTGAACAAATTTTGAACTTGAATCCAAACCTGAATCCGAACTGGCAACTTAGCTATAGTCTATAATCATCAACATGAAACCAATGCTTATTCTATTGGGTCTTAGACAAAACATCTATTGGTCAAATGTGATTATCATCCCTAAGCATGCTGTTAGATATATAGGTGAAATTTTAACAAAAAATTGCATAAAACTATAAGATTTGCAAGTGGGAGAAATACTAGGTAAAGTTACTTCCCTAACAAAAAAAAAAATTGTAACCTAATTTTTTCCACCTATTTGTGTGTGTATTACTGCACCACCATTGGAGTATGTGTGGTACTTGTTGGATAACATGTCTTATTGTGAGGCATCTAAGTGGTGCTTTGGTATATTACAAACCATTGAAGTGTTAGCGTTGTTACTCCAAGCCATGAGAATGGTCTTAGCTTACTGCATGTCCCATTTTTAGGGACTCCTTCATTGTGATGAGGCTAATGCAAATTTAAGGGAGCTGTAAGGTTATTATTCAAAGGGCAAAGAGGCTAAAGGAAAATAGAAGACCTTAACACTTTGGGTTGTATCAATTTCTTGTCATGGATCAAGGTGATGCTACTGTTGGTCATGGCAACTTCCTATTTTCCATAATTCTTAGCTTGTGAAGTACTAGGTTAGTTGTGTTTCCTTTTTTTATGTGTGAGATAAAGGTGATGTACATTTATTAGGTTTATTTGTCTTTAAGTGTGGCTAGCTGATGTTGTAGCATTAGCATTTGCATGCTATTTGGCATGCCTATGTTTTACAAGGTCTAATGCACAACTAATTTTTTTCCAGTCTCTTAGAAAGTTGTCTGCAATGTATGTTGTTCAATATATAATCTATTAATCTTTTATATATCTTGCCTCTTTGTAGAAACAAATATTTTTTGAATTTTCTAGAAAAACTTACAATAACAAACATTAACTTAAAAGGGCACATACCTCATCACTATTAGCATGTTGAGTTTCAAGAAAGTTATGATGAATATTCTTAGTAACTTTATATCCATTCATAGTCATCATCTGAACATATTTAAAACAACCACATAATTATATGTTTCTCTACATTTTTACCAAATGTTGAATAAATATGTTGGAAAACTAAAGTAACAATTCAAATTTATATTTGTAATGACAAATATTTTCAATTCCTTATATCAAATACCTGCAATATGGTAATTTTGCAGGAAGTGTATATCTCTAGTACTCCACAGTGATCTCACCACCCCCTTCCTTCCCCCCTACCCTCCAAAATGAGCTATTTCAGGGACTGGGATCCTTTGGACTTGTGGACAGACAAAGTGTCCCCTTACTGCCCCCCATTGACACCTGTAGATGGGGATCTCCACAAAACATCTATGCAAATGGAGGGGGTGTCTTGGATGCAATTCTCTCTGTAGGAGTTGTTGGTGGGACTCCCCAGCATCCCCATGATATCTTGGGGTTGCTTGGACTTGCTATTATACACTAAATTTGCACCCTAGGTCAAGCTCTCATAGTCTTGATAATCTAGTATAACATGGGAATCATTTCTAGGTGTGGGACCTTTGCTAACCAAAATGAGACCTCCAAATTATAGGTTGGTTCCTCTTGGATAATCACACAAATTTGCTGCTTAACATGAAAATAAATTCTTGAGGGAAAAGGGCTAGAAAGAATGCATAAAATAGAAATAACTAAATAAGCAAACTATCCTACTAGGTGATACACTAAAAATAATATGAAGACAACACAGTGGCCACACCAACATAAAGACTCTTAGATCTAATAGAACACAATCTTTCTGAATAGGCTTGCATAAGTATTTCACAGAGAGGTCTGAAATAGAAAGAGGCTATTCAATGAAAGAAAATATTGCACAAAAAAATAGCTTTCCTAAGAAATTTAGACATGGATTGTGACCTACAAGAAAATGTTCACTCCAACAAATGGATGCAGAAATGAGACAAAATAGTTAGGGATGAACAAAATCTACAAAATATCTAAATCAAATCATCTACAATAGCATAAAAAGATGTTGGAAAAGAGAAATGCTCTAGAATTCTAAGACTTCTTTGATATAAACCAGTGTATCACATTCACTAAGAGAAAATACAGAAACAGTAAAATTAGAGGGGCAAAAAAGATGCCATAGATAATTCCCACAAAGTTTGGATTCCAATGAAAGATTACAAATTGCCAATATTAGAGGGTAGAAAGAATGCCTCAAATAACTTTTACAATCGGAAAACTCTAATTACCAACAACTTCTAAGACTATTATATACATCCTCCTTTTGCATGCAGGCTTGGAGAAAATTTGATCTAGGGTTATAATTGATTTGCATAGAATAATGGAAACCCTAACTTTGTTAATTCTTATCATTAATGAATTTGGAAATATCCTTAGAAATATCTTGTTAAATCTGATATGGCTTTGAATATCTTTCCTATCACCATAAATGCAGCTCTGAGAAGTTGGTTGATCCATCTCTCTATAAAATTCCTGAGAAATTATGCCATCGCCATGAACTCTGAGAATCATATATTCATATTTTTGAATATTTAAACCTTTAACAGTAAAAGAAGGTGTGGATACCTGTATCAACGGCTCTTAAAATACCTTATCTCTTGTTTAAAACACAACTGTCGATCTTCATCTTATATTCTTTTCCTTAACTCATAACTAACCTGCCTTTTACCCAAGTTATCATCTCTCCCTTATGTCTCTGAGTCTCTTAACTTTTTCACTAACTTTGGTTACATTATGAGACCCAGTGACTGAGTAGTCGCGTTATCTCCTTTCATTTCACTTAACTCTGCATCTATTCGTAGACCTAGCGACTAACACATGATCAAATTTAAGATCAATGACTAGTGGGAAGTCTATAAATAGCCTTGGAATATTCCCTTTCCTTATGAGACTCAGTGACTGAAGGAAATCTCAAAGTCGCCAGATAATATGGAATATTCCGCTGTGGTCACAAGACTTAGAGACTGAACACATAAAACTTGGGTCCACTTACTGCCATATGTCACAATGTCATTACATAATTTTAACTCTGAGATGACCCTCCACTGACCATGGTTCATATATGGCGATAAATCGATTGAGAAAATCCAAAGTCTCATGAAGATTTGTTAACTTTGGAGTTTATCACGAGACTTCCCTACTGAAAGAACTTAACCTTACCTAACTCAAACTCAGGTTATATTCGTGGGTTAGAAAAATACATTAAGTCACGAGATCTCCATACCATCTACTAACTCTAGGTTATATCAGGAGATTACCTGACTTCCCTCCGATCAACATTTGATCCAATGATAGTCACATAATGTCTTGATAAAAATGGAATATGCTTTCTCATTATGAGACTATGAGACTAAAGGAAGTCTCGGGGTTGCCAGACAAATAGGAATATTTGATTTTCATTATGCAACTAGGAGACTAAAGGAAAGGCATAATAAAAATAGGACTTAAAAGAACTTAAGTCATCTGGAAAATTTAATGAGAAAATAGAAAGGCATGGCCGAGAAACTAAGGTTTATACCAAATTCATAGGATTTATTTGCATACTTAGGTTATTTTTCAGGAACAAGGAAAAACCAGAGAGCTGAAAAGATTACAGAGGACACAACCAAGATGAGAAAATTTTAAACATTTTCACAGGTTGGGCTCTACCCTTGTGGGAGCCACATTTTACTCCACCTGTAGCCAAAATTTACCATATGAGGAAAATTTGGGTAACATTCTTGGCAATTTCTGCGGGATGCCAGCCAGCTAGACATTGAGAACCAGTAGCCTTTGATATCCGTTGGGAATAGGAGTCATCTTCTGATAAAAAATAGAACCTTTGGAAACATATTTAAACTAGGAGGAGGAACTATTAACTGTGCACAAGCATCCTTGAAAAGCAGGAAACTAACCTAGAAAGAAGGAACAAAAAATAGGGAAACTTATTCACAAATGTTTACAAGGAAGGACAAACCTCAAAAAAAGGCTTCAAATGGAATCTATTCACATAAATGGGCAAGGGATCTCCTCCAAGAGTTGATAATTTAAATGCATTACGCTCCTTGCATTCTATGATAATGAATGGACCTCCCTAGAAGGAATCAAATTTAGTATGTCTACCAGGCTTGGCCTTGAATTCATCCCATTTAAGGACCACATCTCCAACTTTGAAATTTCTAGCGCTTTCACTTTTATCAAAACTTTTCTTAGTTTGCATTTGATTGAATTCCATATCTTTCATGGATTTATCTCTGTGTTCTTCTAATTCCATAATCTGAGCATACCTAATCTGCAAAGGATATCCTTCTTCTAGCAAGACATACTGAGTAGCTAAGTCCAATGCTTGCAATTCGGTTGAAATGGACAACTTAGCTTCTCTTCCATACACTAACATGTAAGGAGAATTCCCAATGATCTTTTTTGGGGTAATTATGTCTAACCATAAGGCAGATTTCAATTTAGTATGCCAATCTCTTTGGTTATCTTGTAGGGTTTTCTTGATTATCCTAATCAAATTCTTATTGGTTTATTATGCCAAACCATTTCCCTGAGGGTAATAATTTTAACTTGTATTTAGATAGATGTCATGCCTGATTGCCCATTCTGAGACTTTGAGGCCTATAAATGCTAATGCAATATTTGATATGATAGAGTCTAGAGTGCCAAACCTATGAATAATGTCATCATAAAAGTTGAGGACAACACTCTCATTTGATTCCTTCAATGCAACTACCTCTGTCCATCTAGTGAAATAATCTATTGCAGTAATTATCCACTTATGGCCTGCACTAGATGAAGGATTAATCATGCCAATGAAATCTATGCCCCATTTCATAAAAGTTTGCTCTGTTCTGATGGGCTGAAGGTGCAAGGCTGCAAGTTTTTCTTTTCTTGCAAACATGCCACATTTGATGCATTTTCTCACATAATCATGATTATCCTTGAAGATAGATGGCCAATAGTATCCATCCCTCATGATTTTAAAAGTAGTAGTCCTAGGAGAGAAATGACCTCCAGAAGGTCCATCATGAAATTCAAATAGGACATCTGCTACCTTTTCTAAATCAATTCACCTCAAAAGGACACCATTGTGGTGCTTTCTAAAAAGAATTTCATCAATCAACACAAAGGGGATAGATTGTAATCTATAAAACCTTCTTTTTTCTAAATCTAGATCTATGGGGCATTCTCCTGTCTTTAAGTAATGAACCATGTTAGGCAACCAACCTACTTCCTTGGTATGTTCTTCTATTGAATGCACAATTAAGGATACATTCATTTGTTCTGAATTCTTTGGACCCTCATCCCCTGTCAACTTCTCACAAAGACCCCTTCCTCTGACTAGCTTGGTGGTTTGTATATCAATGTCATATTCCATCACTTTAGTAATCCAACCAACCCTTTTCTTATTTAGGTCTTTAGAAAGCAAGAACTCTTTGACACTTGGATGAGTGACCTTTAAGTGTACCATTGTTGTGATTCAATAGATATCTAAAATTTTTTAGGCTCTTCACCACAGCAAGTACATGTTTTTCCACAAAATAATATCTTTGTTCATATTCTTCTAAACCTTTGCTAAAGAACGCAATAGGTTGCTCCAATATTTCTGGGTTTTCTTGAGTCAACATTGCAGATATAACATCAGAACCTCCATAAGCATAAAGGATAAAATCCTTACTAAAATTTGGGTTCAACAGGGTAGGATCCTCTGTCAAGGATTCTTTAATAGCTTGGAAATTAGCCTTCCCCTCTTTGCTCCAGCTAAAAGTTGAATTCTTCATTAACATGGTTGTCAAAGGCTTTAATAAATCTGCAATATTGGGTAAGAAACACCTAACGAAGTTAATCCTTCCTATTAAATATTGAAGACCTTTCTTGTGACATGGGGGTGGGAGTTCTAAGATAATGGCAATCCTCTTAGGGTCCACTGTAATTCCTTTCTTAGATACTATATATCCTAACAATTTCCCTTCATGAACTGCAAACACACACTTCTTGGGATTAAGAGATATCCCAAACTCTCTACATCTTCCAAATATCTTCCTCAGATGTTCGATGTGGTCTAATGCATGTTTAGAATAAATATTTATATCATCTAAATATTCTAGTACAAACTTGTACATGAGGCTTTTAAAGGCCATATCCATTGCCTTTTGAAAAGTAGCTCATGCATTTGACAAACCAAAGGGAATTTTTTGATAAGCCATGGCTCCCCACTTGGTTGTAAATGCAGTCTTATATTGATCTTCTTCATTATCCAGGATCTGATTATATCCTGAATAGCCATCCAATAATGAAAATATCTCAGATCCAGAGACACATTGTAGGATTTGCTCCATAGAGGGTAATGGATGATGATCTTTGAGGGATTCCTTATTAAGGTCTCTAAAGTCAACACATAATCTGAGTTCCCCATTCTTCTTCCTAACAAGAATTATGTTGGAAACCCAAATAGAATTCTTTATGGGGTAGATGATACCACTCTCTATTAATTTGAGTACTTCTTTATGCATGAGTGGTTCAAGCTTGGGGTTGACAAGCCTTTGTTTTTGCCTAATTGGTTTGGAATTTGGCTCTAGTTCAATGGTATGCTTAGCAAGGGTTGTATTAAAACCTTTGAGGTCTTCATATTGTCATGCAAATATATCACTGAACTCTTGAAATATTTGGTTATAGGCCCACCTTTCTGAATCAGTATTTACCTTCCCAAATTGTAGACTTTTATCTCACTCCAACTCTAGTTCAACACAATGTTCTTGTTGGACTACCAGGCCAGCTTTACTCCTTTTAACTTGATCATCTTTATATAAAATAGCTTCTACGGTGACAAGACCTTTGCTCATTTTATTTGATCTGAGTTGCACCACTTAGTCACCATAGCTCTGCATTAGTCTACCTTGGTTATGTTGTGAGAAAACATCCTCTTCAAATAAGAACTATGAAATTTTTTCATCATTGTGAAACACTTGCGAATTATTATTATTATTAGGGATAGAAGGTCTGAAAATTACTTTGATATTTTGTTGGTCTCTTTCTTTTGAAATTCTATTAAGGATATCATACTGTGATCCAACAATAGCTAATCTATCTACATTCTGATTTAACTTTCTAGGGATCACAACAATATTGAAAGCATGGAAATCTTCAATTGCATTCGAAACTCAATGCTTGTATTCTCTCATTGTATCACTTTTGGTTGCACTTATCCCTCTTACTTGGCTGACGACCAGCTCACTATCACCATAAAAATTTAGGGCTTTGATCCCTCTCTTTCTTGCCCATTCCAATCCATTCACTAGGCCATCATATTCAGCAGTGTTACTAGTGCAAGAGAAACTAAACCTAAAGGCTGTATAATACTTCTCCTCATTAGGAGAGACTAACATAGCACCACAACCACCACCATGTCTGATTCTAGCACCATAAAATTATAGCTCCCAAACTTGGTTGTGCTAATCTTCTGACTCAGTATCTATTTTAAAAAGATTTGGCTCTATGGATTCATGTTCTTGTAACAAATAGTTTCCCAAACCAATATCCTAAATAACATTGGCTTGGGCCTTTGAAGCTCTCTTTGATTCTAAATCATCTAGATAGATATCTGGGATACCTTCTATTTTAGTGTTTGTTTCTATGATGATTGGGAAGTCATTACTATCAAGTGGAAGGTAGCTTGTATTGATTACATTGGACACATAAGGCTCTATGTAATGTGCTGCCAATGATTTAGACGTGATAGTAACCTTAGTTCCATATCTTGTATGGAAAAGCATGTGAGACTACTCAGAACAAAGATAGCCTCCTATCTTGGCTGTAAACTCCCTTGATAAGCATATGGAAAATAAGGTAGGGAGGTCTATGATGTATATGTCAACTAGGATAGAGAAATTAGGGCTAGCATGGAGGATTAACCTGGTATCCTTGGCCACACCTATTGTGTTTAGTAAGGAACCACCAAGCTGGGTAACCCTCTTTTGGAAAGGTTTATATTTTAGTCCCAATTGGTTAGCCACTTTCTTAGGCATGATAGTGCTAGTAGCTCCACTATCTATCATATAATTATGTACTAAATATTTTCCAATAATTAAAGATACATAAAAGGGAGGTGGTTTCAAGTTCCTACCTTGAATGGTATTTGCTTTGGATTTTCTTCTTGGGGCCTCCTTTTCTTGATCAGTCTTGACAAACACTAGCTTTGTTGTATCTTTTATAGGTTGAGGAGTTGACACTTCACCCATAGCCTTATTCAAGATTTCAGGCTTCCCTGGAATAGCCAAAGAGTCCCACATAGACATAGTAACATTTTCTTTCTTCATATTGTCCACAATGTTTAAAGGCATTGTTGTGTGTACTCTTTGGTGTGCTTTCACTATGATAGGATCAACCTCCTTGGAAGGTTGATTTTCCTTGATTGGAATGATGGGGACCTTCTTTAGTATGATAGGAGTAAATGGTTGTGAAGATTCTATAGATATATAATCCTTAGCCCTATCTCATGTTTGCTCCATGTCTTGAGCCCTTCTTTTAGATCTAATGTTGGAAGCAATTGGAGACTCATTATTCACTCCATTGAAATATTGTTCCTCCCAATTGAAGAGAGAAGTCTCATCATGTTGCTCTTCTTTCTGAGGAGGTGGCTCACTAGAAGAAGCCTTTGATTGAGTAAGTGAGGCATTTTGAACCATCAATGCTTGATGTACCTTTCCATTTAAGCATGTTGCTTGATTATGGGACTGATTGCAAGGATAATGTACCATTCCATCTCTATGGAAAGATTGTTTTGACTTGAGACCACATCCCTGACTAGATTTGTATAATTAAGGGGCATTGGATTATAAGGTTGGAATGACCTTTGATTGTAGTTCTGCCTTCCCCACTGGTAATTTCCTTGGTATTGGGGCCTGTTTTGCTGATAGGATTGTCTTTGATTTTGATACTACTGATTAGGACCTTGATTCTATTGTTGATAAGGTGGTTTAACCTCTTGATTTTGCTTCTCTAAGTTAGTAAAATTTTTGGTTTAAGTTTGCAACAAGTTAGTCATTTCTTGCTGATGACTTTGCATCTCTTGTTGACTTTTTTCTTAATTTGAGTAACTCTTGAGAAGGGGCTACTTTTGATTTCTCATAGCTAGTGGTAGCCTTAGGTGCTATCACAGTATGTATAGGGGTAAAAAGAGGTATTTATAGAGGTGGAGTGGGCTGGAGGTTAGGAAAAATAGGCATGGGTGGCCTTCTAGCTAGTGTGCCTACCTGGATTTAACAATTTTCAACCTTGACAACTATGTCAAAATCCTGAGGTAACAAGGTACCCCCCATGGACTAGATCATGAAAGAGATTTGACCTTCCAAAATTTTCAAGAAGTACAGGAAAGCATGGTCAGCTGACAGCGTTATTGAGAATGGGATTATATTCCATGTTTTGAGGAATCTATTATTGAAATCTGTCATCTATTATTGAGGATCTCTCCTTATGGTTGTTAGTTTCTCAACCAAAAATAGATTATCTGATTTTTCCTCAAAGTATTTACTTAATGAATTTCCTAATCCATACCATGAATTAATAGAACCTATAGCTAGAGTTATAAATCATTCTAAGGCCTTAACTTTGAAAGAGGTTGCTAATAGCTTGGTAGCCACATCTTCTTCTGTGATATTATGTATACTACAGACAGTTGTAACATCTCTTATATGTTCAAAAGCTGGTGTATGTCCTTCACCTATGAAATCAGGCAGAATCTTTAGTGATGCTAAGGGAAAATCATGATTTTGATCAAAGTTTAAAGGACTTCCTTGGTTTAAGGGTGCAAAGGCAAACTGTCTAGCCATTGCAGGAGCTAAGATTTGTTGAGTAGCAACTCTATGAGTTGTATTTAAGGGTGGATCTGAATCCTCTTTTAGCTCTCTAGTTAAGGATCTTCCTCTCCTTTTGATATGAAAAGGAAAAGGTCTTCTCTCTGAAGTATCAATTAGTGTAGACTATACCCTCCTTGTAGGGGGTGTTCTTTGAGATGATCTCCCTTTATATTTTCTTGTTAAGGGCAGCTGCAAGAACTCAAAAGATTTTGAGCTTCTTGTCTCAACTTTTCTCATACACTTTTAACAGGACTGGATCTTCTATTTTGTTATGCCCTGCATACTCGTCCCAACATTTTGTAGGAAAAATGTTGGGTCCCCCTTTTTGATTTTTCTTTTCCACGGTTTCTTTTGTTTTCTTTGTTTCCCTCTGGGTGTTGTTTCCATGAGGGTTGTTTTTTCTTTTGCTTTTGTTTTCTTTTGTCTCCAGGACCCATTCCAAGAGGTGGTTTGTTCTTTTGAGTCAACCAGATCCTGGACTCTGAGATTCTTTGTCATCATGTCTTCTTTTGTGAGAAGATGTGGCTGCATGGAATCCCTGGGCCTAGAGTCCAGAGGTTTTCTTGTTTTGGAGTTTACGGAGAGAAAGCAACACATTTTAACCTAGGGGTATAAATAAACATTTACTGCGATTAAACACTCAGACCAATTAGAGCGATTCAAAGGTGATTAAGGCGATTTAAAAAGCATTTTTCTCCATGCTTAGTGATTGATTAATAGTGATTTACAGTGCTTGTTGGTGGTTACTCAAAGGTTAACTTGTTACAGAGTGCCCCTGTGCTCGCCTTTCTCTCATTCCCTGTGTTTCTAGGTAGGCCTTTGACTCTCTTCTCTTTGGTTTCTAGTTTTCTAGTTTTCTAGTTTTTTGCTTCTGTCTCACTTTTTTTTTGGTCTTCTTTCATTTTGCTACATCTTTGCGTTGGCTTTTCTGTCACCTCTTGATGGTGGGATAGTTTTTCCAGAGGGTTGTTCATCCTCTGTGCAGTGGTAGTTTAGATGTAAGTACTTTGTGTATTTTATAGAATAGTGTAAATATCACTGTATACTCTATAAATTTTGTAGTCCTTCTGGATATATCTATATATATGTCCATTTTGTGGTTGACCTACAAGTTGTTCTTTGGCCCTCATAGTGCTTCAGACCTCTGTATATTATGTGTATCCCCTATGTATATCCTTCCATTTGTGTTGAGCTTGTCACACTCCATCACATGTAAACCATGTTGTTGAGCTCATCAGAGAGGTATTCACCACAGTTTGAACTTGGCACCCTACTAGTTCTAGCCATGGCATCATTCTCTCTTCTCTGTCATGTCGCCTTAATTGTAGGATTGATTTCCCATGAGAAAGCATTCAAATTCCATCCCATCTGGCATTTACTCCCCCCTGTGTCACCCCACTTATCACCTTTAATATCATTATGCCACCTGTCACGTGGCTACATGATGACCCATGTCATCCAAGTATGAATCTCTTCCAGTCACATCAACAATGATTAGTTATTTCAGACTGTAGGTTCTAAGAAGTGCATGGGTCTTCATTCCATTTTTTTGCCTAAATTTATGCCCCGAAGCCCTAGGTGTTTATCAAAATCCTATGCTTGATGACTTTAATATTTAGGGATTTTTGATTCATTCTCATGCTTTTGAACAGGTGCAAAATGGTGGTGAACCCCCGAAGTCCCTAAAAGTGTTAGTTTTATCATATCATGTATTGATAGTTTTTTGGTCTTGTAGGTTGTAGATAGATTGATTGAAATGCCTAAAGTGATCACTCCTCCTGATAGCCCAAAGCTACCAACTACCTCCACTCGGGAAGCTACAAAAACTAAGACCAAAAAGATGCTGGCCAAATTGCCACTAACCTCCAAGTATTGAAGGAGGGTGTTCCCATAGCATTCAAGGTAGAATCCAAGTTGAAAGTGATAACAGACATAGAGCTCAAACTATGGGCAGAAATGTAGGGCTTGGTCCAAGCCATATACCAAGAGCGGACTGCCAGAGATAATATGGAAAAACACATGGCCGCCTCTGAGATTATTAAAGCTGCAAGTTTTCCCTGCTCGGTGTAAGCACCGGAGATGATACTCCAACTGGTGACACTCTACAACACCTCCACTCTGATTGTTTTTCTTGTTATTCCCTGGCCACTACACTATGCGGAAACTATTGTTAATCTGGACACAACTAATTTTGCTTCGAGGTTGGGGATCCATCAATTAAAGGGAGCCATTTTCCTCTCCTAGGCCATGTCATTAAAGGAGTTTGAGGAGGCTTCCCTTCTCTCCTGGTAACATCTCAACACCCACTGGCTGAAGTCCCAAAGAAGGGACTATTAAAAGATGAAGTTGGAGATTCCCCGCGGGGAGTTTAAAGAGTGTATCCAAGCAGGCATTATATTTCTATGTAGGCTCTTTGGAGAGCCCCATGCCTAGGATTTCTTGGCATGGATGTATTACTTTGTCTACTACATCACCACTGATAGTCAGACCTTCAATTGGGTGGCCAACATCGCCAACCATGTAGACACACAACCTAAGAGTGTCCTCCAGATATCAAAGTTCCACATGACATCCTATGCACTATGGGCACTGGCCCAACAAAGACCTTCTTTTCAAGGCTTGCAGATAATGAGCATTCTCAGGAACAGGCCCGACCAGTTGACGCCATGGGATCATTATCCCCAGGTCTAGTCAGAACGAAGCTTCCCAAATTTTTGCAAGGTAAATGATGCATTTACCAGAGTATTTTGACACTTACCTAGGATTCTGGATATTGGTTATCGCAAGAGGCGATGAACCTGGTGAGTACTTATGTGAATTACTTTATTCAATTCTAGTAGCACACATACATTCAGGTGACTGGATTCTCTGGGAAACCCTATCTTCTTCCTTGATATTGTAGGGATAAAATTATTCTTTTAGAATTCTAAAGAAAGATTCTAGAGCTGCACGCCCTCTTCACATTGAAGAAGGTTACCAAAATCCCATTTCCAATCTCTTGTGGGAACTATTCTTCTATCCTTTCCATAGAGAAAGAAGAAGAAAATGAACTGAAGAGTTTGGGACTGGTGGAATTCCACCATACCAGAAACAATTTTGATCCCCTAGGTAAGATAGCAACAACACTTCCCCGGGTGTCCCCACAACACAAAGATGATATTGAAGATTTCTGGGCAGATTGCTAGGACAAATTTGATCTGCGGGCCTGCTAGCATTCATGGATGTCCAAAGGATTGATGAAATCCCTCGACCTTTAGGGTTTTCCAAAGGGATTTTTAGATGACATGCACCTGGAGGACCCATTGTATAAAGAGTAGGGGTTAGATAAATTAGATCTCCCTCTAGTTGATTGGACTACCCTAGAGGATTTAACAATTGAGGGGGTATGCCACCGCATTATAGATAATAGTCACAAGTATTTTGAGTGGGTGTGTCGAAAGAGCACCTGGAAAGGACCAATTATTCAGAAGTATGCTTCGACCTCTAGAGCCATGGGACCCAACACAAGAAAGGGGAAGGAAAAAGAAGATACCCGGGCCCAAGTACCTCCCAAGGGTTCATTCCCCATAATAGCACAAATACAAGAAAAAATGGAGGTGTTGAGGTTGATGAGCCAAAAAATAAGTGCACAACTATCCAAGAGCCTCCTCACAACTCCAATAGCATCTGCTCACCTAGTGGGATCCCCATCATTAGCCACATTGATGAGAAGGTAGACGTTCACTGAGGCGGAGTCTATGAACATTCTAGATGTCAGGGCCCCACTACAAAGAAAGAAGAAACAAAAGGTGGATCCCAACCCAAGCACATTCGTGGGCCCTGGTATGCCCGATGTTCCCCCAGTAGACGTCGGTTAAGATTCCCCTGAACTGAATGACATTTCAGATACCTCTCCCCCACATGATGAATTTGATGATATCTTCAGGATGGATGAGCTCATGAACCTGCATGGGGATATAGATCACGCAGTAGAAGAAATTGCTATTCAGGAAAAGGAAGAGATCCCTGCTAAAAAGGAAGCCCAAGAGGAATAAACTACCATAGAGCAGGAAGTCCAGGAAGAAACACAAAAGGAGCCCAAGCAGGAGAAAACACCGATCTGAGAGATGGAGACAGAACCAAGGAAAATAGCAGATGAGCAACCGATGACTGGGGAAAATAGACTCACAGGATCAATCATGCCCCTATCCATCATGTTCTAGACACCTTTGGTTACTTCGTGTGACCAAATTCTCTGGAGTACATTCGGGGAGCTGATCACAATAGCCCAAACATTGAACCTAGGCTAGATGCCTCCACTGCCTCTGGAAGACATTCCAATAGAGGAAGATATCCTGATGAATGATTTCGAACAAGAACAATAACAGTAGAAAGATGAGGAGAAAATCCTTGATGATATAATGTTAATTCACCTGATAATAAAAAGGACATGGAAATCTGTGAAGATACAGGTGATGTTAATACTGGTGGAGAAGAAACCCTAGACATCACAAAAGAAGATGCCAACAGGGGGGAAAACACTGGGGCCTCCATAGAGCAAGATAAGGAACAAGAATAGGAAAATAAAAAAGAGCCCGATAACATTGCAGACAATAGGAATGTACTACTAGACTTTGAAGGGAGTCCCGACACCCAGGCCTTAGAAGCAAAGACACCCTAGCCACCCCAATGGCTGGTGAAATCTAGAAAGAGGAAGGCCTTGGTAGTTGCAACAGGTGTTCCACTCTCCCTTGTAGAAATGATGGCCCAAAATGCAGAGGCTAAAAATCCTAAAAGTGAATGGGTCATCCATACTCTCTGGACTGGTCTAGAAGGTAGCACAGTTGCAATAATTACAACACCTCCTCTAGATGTAGATACAGTAGCGATAAGGCCTGAGGATTATGTGATCACAGAGGTAACACTGGGGAGGAGAGATAAGAAGGGCAAGTTGGACCTACTAAGAGAGGCCACCAGAGTGGTGGAGGCCCGATATGATAAATAGGAACAGAAGTTGAAGGAGGAAAAAGAAAAGAATGAGAATCTCCTCATACTCCTGACAGAACTCATGAAGCCCCTAGCCAAGATCCACCCTGAATCTTCTACCTCTAGATTAACGCTTGCATAGGGTGGTGTGGATACTCTAAGGGACATGAAGAAGATGGCCCAGGATATGGATGGATTGATCACTAAGAAGATACTTGCAATAAGGCAATTTTTAGTGGTATCGCTCCCAGATCTCTATTTGATCAACAATCTATTGAATCAGGTGAACATCTCCACTACCACATGGGAGGGAGACTTAGAAAAATATGAAGGGTGGAAGACCAGGTTGGAAGAGGTCTTCAAAACTGGGGAAGAAGCCATCATAGAGGCGCAGATTTTGGGGGAAGAATCATTCCAGTCCCACTGGGCCCAATACTCTAGACTTGGTCTCAAGATCAAGGTATGCAAGGAACTAGTTAAGGCCCTAAGAGAGAAATTAACCGTGGCCTGATATCCTTTGGGCCTATTTAAAGCATTCATGGTAAGGGTGTATCAAGTCGACCCCTTCACCACCAGAACATGCGCCCTAGAGGATTATGTCCTTAGTAAGTATGATGAGTTAATGGAGTCCCTATATCATTCTAATTGGGACTTCAATAGAGGAAGGTTATCAAGATTATCTAAGATGATTCTCTGGGCACATGATGCCATAAAAATAGTAGATGAATTCTGGAACAGAGCTGGAGAGGTTGAATAGATGTGTGAGGCCGCTTGTGACTGATGGAATGACATTAAGGACATAGATGAGGATGGCATCAGCCAAATTTTGGAGGCAGGTACATTTTAAACATTCTCTATTAGGATATTTTAAATAGCAGGGTACATTTTAAACATTCTCTATTCTTTGAGCGCAAGCTCCCAGATCCAACAATTTTGTATTCTTTTGATGACCCACGTCCAGGTTCCCCCGAGCCAACCAATCATTATCAAGTAGTTAATAAGGGTTTCAAAAATTAAGTGACCCTATCAAGGCATGTCAACTTGAGGGATGGTTCTGACAAGTGGTCTTCCCAATGCACTGCTCTAGCATTAAACACCGGGTGCATCAGAGACAGTGGGCCACTTTTACATTGATGAGGTATGTAGCCTCAAACCCCAGGGGATCAAATTTCTTCTATTCTTCCTTTGGCACTCTTCTCGAGGCCAATTCTTCCATTCCTCTTTTCTTGTCTCCTTCTGCTAATCCGTCAAGCCTCTTCTCTTTTCGAGGTTGTTGTAGCATGGTGTAGGTAGTACCGGCCACCAGAAATTATATTTTATTGATTGAGTGTAAAGTTAAGTTAAGTTAACTTTAGGGAAAGCATGTGTATACATAACAAGTCCAACCTCATTCCAAGGGTTGGAAAAATTGATGATTTGCAGTCTATAGCATTAGCATTTCAGCATTTCATTTCTTGTATTTTTAGAGCTCAATGCTCCTTAGTTCTTAGAAGCTCTCAGTAGATAGATGCTCCCTTGGAGTAATTATTGTACACACCAGTGCTTTTGGAAAACCTGTTAATGAAGAAAGAAGAGTTTTGGCAATGAAGTTGTTAGCATTGTGATCTCTGGATTAACATTCTTTTGTGCTATATGTTTCTGATGTCCCTTGCTCTAGTGTTTTAAGTAGATTAACGACCTTCTTTTCCCCTCGCTATTGAGTATGTATGAATTGATGGTTCTATATGTATTCAGTATTTAATGTAGCATGTTAGAGCATGGTAGATGTTTTAAATGTATTTGAATGACTATAAGTAGAATGAATACTCTCTAACCCTGGCATATCTTTTGAATTTTCTTTGATAATCCAAATGATTGCAGAAAACCCCGACCTAACGAAATCCTCAGAGAAGATGAGCCAAGAAAACCAGCTATCCCCCCAAAAAAAATATTCACACTCCCAACTTAGCTCCTGCACTGTCCAGACCTGACTCTCATGTTCTTGAAGGCGTAGATAATTTATTCCCTGTACAACCTTTACAGGCAAAGTTGGCTGGTATCCCAGTGCCCGATGACAACTTACATTCTGCTGGCGGACCGGTCACAAAACCCCATCAATAGAAACTGGTGCTAGAAGGAGAGTTGTGCAGGAGCACCCAAACTAAACCACATGCTCCTATGGACCCTATGGTTTCATTCAAGGTCCTAAGAGGCCTTTACAAACATAAACACACTAGGGTTAGTCATTGGATCACCATGTAAGACCATAGTACCAAGATTGGCACAATATAAGCCCTTGGGTCACTATGAGTTAGTTATGATCCCAAACCCTAGAAATAGGTTGTTTCTTATCTGTTAGTGTTTGGATGGACACTAGGGATCATCTCAATAACATCTTGACCAAATTTGGTCACTAGAGTTTCAAAAATGCACAAAATGTAAAAGTTGCTCAAAAGTTGTCAAGCAACTTTTGAGCAAACTTAACAACTTTTTAAAAATCAACTCCCAAATGGTAAAATAGGTTCAAAATAGTTTTGTAACCATTGGGAGTGCCTACAATATCCAATTCAAGTGGGTAGTAGGTGAGAGATGTAATTTGTTATTTGAAATCAATAAAATATAACCATTTTCTTGCATTCTGGGAAAAATAGTCATCATGTACGGATAGGTACGGCCAAAGAAGAATGTGAATATGACACAGGAAGATAGTGGTTTGAATATTCTTCCTTTTTATTTTGGTCTCATTCTTTGATCATTTGTAGGTTGCAAGTTACTCAATTTTTAATCCTACTACCTAGATTATAGGCCCTAAGTGAGGGTTTCTTACAAAATTGTTTGCAGCTTCACTTTCCACCATGGGAAACTAATAACCCTTGGTGGAAATATTTACATTAGGATTCCCTTTAACATTCTGCAAGATAGGGTTCTCAAGTTGTAGGGAAGTGGGAAAGAATTGATGCCCTAGGTGTATATGTACATGTATGCACCAATCCCGATTTAGGATAGCAGTCATAACATTTGTCTTGGAATTGATCAGAGACTCTAAGTCAGAGGAGGAGACATTTGTGCATCCTCTCACATGATCCAATAGTCCGGTTGGGAATTGGGTGTACCTAGGGTACTTGTAGTGTAATTGGAGGCCTAATTAGGGCTAATTGGTAGAGAAAATTTGTTCACCATTCTGTCTTCTTTTCAATTCCACATTCCAAGGCTTAAGTCCAAAGCCTTTGGCCATAAAGGGTATCTAAAACCTTGATTATTTCATGTGATTGAGTGGAGAAATCTCAGATGAGATGAAAATTCCCTCTGAAAAAGGCTACAAGCAAAAACCTAGGCCTGTGAAGCAACCATGGGGTATGGGTTGTCTTTTAGTGAAAGAACCATTGGAACTAAGAAGTAGGGACCTAAATAGACCAAATCTACAAGCATAGGTCACCCCTGGTCCTACATGTCATTTTGGGGGTATTCTTGTGATTGAGGGTCATTGGCTTGTGAGACCAACTTAGATAGTTGGTATTGAAGGATTGATAAATCTAGTGATTAGGTTACCCTTTGGGTTTTGGGGTTGTGAGAACCTTAATCAAGTCCTTCTATTACACTTTTGATAAGTGTAAAGCCTTGCGACGATCACAAAGATAACAATCTAGGGTACCTTACCTTATTGAGAGACCTTAGCCAAGCTTCCATTTTCCCACTTTGCATCAAGTAGTATCAGAGCTATGTCTGCTCCTAAGGATGACGATATTCCTTCAAGGGTCACAAACATTGAGTTAGCAAAGATGGTAAGAGAACAAATGGCAGAAGATGCAACATTGACAATAAGAATCCAAGAGTTGGAAAACAAGGTAGAAAGGGGTAAGGGAGACACTTCTAGTGGTGAAGAAGGGAGTGAGTCAGAGAGTGATAACCTTGATCAGGATGTGAATATTCATGTAGACCAGAGACCTTTCATAGATGCCTTGAAATCTATGGGGAGAAGAACCATGGAGGAAAAGTTGGATTTGCCAACTTTCAATGGGAAGATAAATGCAGACTTGGCCTTAGATTGGATAGAGGCCCTAACAAGTTTTTTTGAGTGTGAGGGCATCCCTAAGAAGCAGAGGGTAAAAATAGCAAGATCCAAGTTAAAGGGAGCAGCCCTAACTTGGTGGAACTTCATCCAAATAGAGAGGGTGAAGAATGGGAAGAGCATGATCTCTTCATGGAATAGGATGATTGCACTAGTCAAGGAGACCTATGTGCTTGAAGACTATGGGGTACAACTCAATAGGAAGAAGCAAAGTCTAAAGAAAAAGGACATGGATGTGGGCTCATACACCGACGAGTTAATAAAATTATGCATGAAGACAAATGTGGTAGAAGATGAAGAAGAAAAGTTGGCAAGGTATATGAATGGGCTTGGGCTTAAAGTAACAATTCAAGAGGAACTCAGCCTACATTGCCCTACCTTAGTGAAAAATTGTTATCAAATGGCACTCAAGGTAGAGGAAAAGTGGAAGATAAAGTAGGAGTTTGGAAAGGGAAATACTAATGACAATGGGAAGAATTTCAGAGGAAGAGGAACCTCTTGGAATAGAGGACAATACAGTGGTAATGGCAGTAGGACCCCTGATGAAGGAGACAAAGAGAACACTGATACAAACTCTAGAGGTAACTATAGAGGGAGAAGGCCCTTCAATAGGGGAAGAAAAAACAGTGGTAGAGGAAATGGACCATTAAGGTGATACTATTGCAACCAATTGGGACATCATGTAGGAAAGTGCCCTGAAAAGAGGAACAATAAAAATCATGGAGAAAGCAGAGCACAACTCATCCAAGAGGACAAGGAAGAAGACAATTCAAATCAAATGGACTTATAACTAGAGGAAGGACAATGCTTGATGATGAGTCAATTCTTTCTCAAAGTGCCACAAAGCCAAGAACCTCCACAAACAAAGAATCTCTTCCGAACAAAGATCAAATATAATGGAAAGGTATGTCAATTACTTATTGATTCTAGCTCAACTAAAAATCTTGTTTCTTATGAAATGGTATAGAAGTTAAACCTCCCTAAGAAACCTCATCCTTCTCCTTACCATGTGTTAGTAAATAGATTTTTCCTTTCTTACTTCTTAGGAATATGACTCTTAGTGCCCAAATTATGAACAATATCTGATTACAACAGTTGAAAAGTCGTTCTCTGATTACTGGCTTTTCTCTGAATTGGTAGGTACAGCTCCCTTTTGGAATGATATGCGATGAATTATGTCTTGATCCTAAAACTAACATAGGGTATGCTCTTAACCCGAGAGCAGAAGAGGCAAACCGAATTAAGCCTAAACAAAACTTAATCTAGGCAAGGAGAGCTTTCTAATCTATAAACAAAGCTATAGAACTCACACATCTTATGAATTCATACACTCAGCACTAACTAATCTACAACAACTACTAATAGAGAGATAAATGAAATGATGAAAACTTCTAATGAATCCTTCTCCAAATATCCCACATCACATCCTACTGAGGTTCATTCACATCCTCAAAACAAAGGAATGAAACATATTTTCCTTCCTACTGCAATTCAGATTAAGAAAAAGAATCATATTGTTGGAATAATGATACATTTGGCATCAGTGAATGCACTTAGTGAAAACACTTATTCGGTTTTGAATGCTTACCGAGCTTATCACTCAGCCCACAGCCTATACCGAGAATTCAGCAAAGCTCACCGATCAAACAGTTCAAACCGAGCAGTAAGGCAGTCACCGAGCACATGAGAAAAACAGCAGTTACCGAGCAGACGATAGTTACCGAGTCATCAGTCGATGACAACCGAGAAGTCAGTTTCTACCGAGTCATCAGTGGTTACCGAGTGACAATGTATTTACCGAGTCACCATAGCTACCGAGTTCCAAGCTACACTTCGGGACT
>MU223107.1:696585-710095 GCA_018584345.1 Thuja plicata | reverse complement strand
TTTAATTGCATGAGTCTTCTTTTAACTTAAGGCACATGCGATATGAAACACTTAAATAATAATAAAAATTTCCTTAAAGCTCGATGATGACTTATGTAGGCTTGCAGATTTTGCACTTGGTCAGTGCAAATCCTACCACGGATTAGCTAAGACTCCATTTCCCGCCATGGAGTAGCTAGAATGAAAAATCCTGCCGCACCATACCTTTCTCATTTTGACTCCAAATCTCATGCAGTTTTCACCAACAGGATCATAAAACATCAGAGAATGGATCCAAGCTTTCAAATAGTGAAAATCATCCACTTTTAGGGACTGTGGAAAATGTATTGAATACATACATATGCTGTAGTGTCGCACCTGAAAGAGCAAAAAATGAACCCGAACATCACCTATTTGAAATGCATATGCATTGCAGCCTTTCACCTTTTGATTTCCTTTTCAACCCACTGTACTAACATTCTTTCATATCTTTTGCAAGAAGCTTGATATATATATATTTTTATAACATGATTTCCATCAGAAAAGTTTTGAAAACAATGAAAAGAAAGAAACTCTCATCATCATATTAGCAGTAAACTGCTCAACCAAATAACACAACTTCCATGTTTCATATCCCATTCTACTCAGTCTATCAATCACCATGCTTAGATCCAATGCCATTTGAAGGATATCAAGAATAACTCCTCACATCTACAATCACAGCTCAGTCACTGCATCATCTATATGAAGAATCTTCTCTGATTTCTTATGAATGCCTAAAAATTATGATTCCCAATCATTCTTCTGCTTGAAAAAGATCATCAATAAGAACACATTATCCTTGCCAAGTTGGGATCTATAACCTACCCAAAATGAAAAGACTTTTAGATAACCCATTTGGCTTAAAGAAGGAAAGGCAGTGGCAGGGAAACCCAGCAAGAACTTCCTACCCAATGAAGACCTAGACCTAGACTCAAACAAGACTAGACCTGACTATGACTTCAAAATCCTCCACTTTGATAGCATGGGTATAGGATGAAAAGTGGGGCAACACCATGTATCTTGGTTAACAAAGGGTCAACAAACTTTAGTCACTGAACAAGCATGGATAGAGTTTTCAATCTCTGAATTTAAAGATAGAGTTCTTTGTGATGTTGTGGAGATGGATGCCTCCCACATTCTTTTAGGTAGACCTTGGAAATATGATGTTGATGCCACACACCACTGTACAAAAAATACCTACTCTATCACCAAGGATGGAAAAACATTCACCATGAAGCCCTTGCCAGATAACAAGAATGAGAAAGAACCAACTATCATAGCCATGGGGGAGAAAAAAATGTTAAATGTTTTGAAAGAATCTGAAACTAAAGCATATGTCTTAATATCCAAACCTAAGGGCAATGTCAGATCTAATAAGGATGATCCTATACCAAATGAAGCTAAGGATTTTCTTAGAAAATACAAAGATGTCACTATTAGTGACTTGCCCACAACCCTCCCTCCCTTGAGAGATATCAATCACCAAATTGACCTGATACCTGGTTCATCCCTGCCTAACAAGGCCCCATACAAGATGAAACCATTACAACATGCAGAGATTGCAAAACAAGTAAATGAATTGCTAGAAAAAGGACTCATTCAAATAAGTCTCAGTCCATGTGTAGTTCCATCCATTTTGGCACCCAAAAACGATGGCAAGTGGAGGTTGTGTACTGACAGTAGGGCCCTAAACTAGATCACTATAAGATATAGATTCCCCATGTCAAGAATTCAGGATCTATTGGATCAACTAGGAGGTGCTTGCTACTTCACCAAGATAGACTTGAAGTCTGGCTACCATCATATCAGAATCAAACTAGGAGACTAATGGATAAAAATATTCAAGATCACTGAAGGTTTTTTTGAATGGTTAGTAATGCCCTTTGGGATAAGCAATGTCCCTAGTACTTTTATGAGGCTTATGAATGAGATATTCATTGATTTCATTCATAAATTTTTTCTTATTTATCTTGATGACATACTAATATTTATTCATAGCAAAGAAGAACATCTTAATGATGTGGAATAGGTCCTAAGAAGACTTCATCAGCACAAGTTGGTGATCAACTTGGAAAAGTGCATGTTTATGAAGAAGGAACTTATGTTCCTAGGATTTGTGATCTCACAAGAAACCCTCAAAATGGATCCAGAGAAGGTTGCAACCATATTTAATTGGCCTCCACCTAAGAACCAAGGTGATGTAACAAGTTTCCATGGATTGGCCACCTTCTATAGGAAGTTTATTAAAAACTTCAGTCATGTGTGTTCACCAATACTTGACACCATTAAAGGAGGTAGAAAGAACAAGTTTGCTTGGACAAAAGAAGCCAATGATGCATTTTAGTACTTGAAGAATAGATTCTCTTAGTATCCTATCTTGACTCTCCCTGATTTTAATCAAGGTCTTCATAGTAGAGATAGATGCAAGTAACTTGGCAATAGGTGCAGTCCTAAGCCAAGAACGTAAACCAATTGCCTTCTTCTCAGAGACATTAAATGAGGCTAAAAGGAAGTACTCAACCTATGAATTGGAACTTTATGTCATGGTCCAAGCCCTCAAGAAATGGAGGCACTGCCTAATTCCCAAAGATTTTTTAGTATACACTAACAATCATGCACTGAGTTTTCTCAATTCACAAGAGAAACTCTCTGTCAAACATCTCAAATGGGTAGAACAGTTGTAGGCCTACACCTTCAACATCAAACACAAGAAGGGTGTAGAAAACAATTTTTTTGATGCACTTAGTAGAAGAGTGGGTTTGGTTGAAGAGACCTGACTCCAAAGTGTGGGAATTGATTCCCTTAAACATCTATACCACGATGAACCCAATTTTGCAGAGATTTTTCAAGTTTGTACAAAGATGGTCAGAAGATATCATACTAATTTTTATGAATACTTTACTCAGAATGGACTCCTATTCAAAGGAGCTCAACTATTCATCCCCAAATGTTCCATGAGGACAAATATAATAAGGGAGAATTATTGTGGTGGACTAGGAAAACACTTTGGCATCAACAAGACTGTAGACATGGTGAAAAGAAGTTATTTTTGGCCAAGGATGAACAATGATGTCAAGAAGTTTATTGAAACTTGAACCATCTGTCAGCAAGAAAAAGGTGTGTAAAAATATCAAGGGTTATATCAACCTTTACCAATTCCCTCTAGACCATGGGAGTCAATCTCCATGGATTTTCTCATGGAGTTGCCTAGAAAAAAGCAAGGTTTTGATAGTGTTTTTGTAATAGTGGATAGATTTAGTAAAATGGTCCACTTTGTACCTTGTAAAACCACAAATGATGCTTCTCATATTTCCCATCTTTTCTTTAAAGAGGTAGTTAGGATTCATGGTTTAACTCAGACAATTGTATCTGATAGGGATGTAAAGTTTCAAGGCCACTTTTGGAGGACACTTTTTAAGAAACTTTGCACTAATCTAACCTATATCTAATCTAAGATGCCTAACCAAACATAATCCTTCGAGTTGGGATGTACTCTTCCCCCAAGTAGAGTTTTCTTTCCATGATTATATGAATAGGTCAACAGGAAAGACCCCCTTCCAAGAAGTATATGGCCTTCACCCCAAAAGACCATTGGATCTAGTAGAATTCCCATCTAATTTCAAAATAAGTTCTCAAGGACAAGAACTAGCAGAACTTATAAAAAAGGTGCAGCATGAGGTGAAAGAAACACTAAAAAGATCAACTTTGAAATACAAGGAACATGCAGACAAAAGAAGAAGGGAAATCCACTTCAAAGTTGGAGACAAGGTATGTGCATTCTTGAGGAAAGAGAGACTACCTAAGGCTAGATATTTCAAGCTTCACATTAAAATAGTTGGACCATGCAATATCCTTAACACAATGGGTGAGAATGCATATGAGATCTCTCTTCCTCCCACCTTGAAAATTTCTCCAATATTCTATGTTGCAGACCTAAATCCCTATAGGGTACAACAGATCAACCAAATGATCAAATCAAATAGACTGGTTTGAATGATGAAGACTATGTCACCAATCTCCCACCAAGCAAGCCAGTGGAATTGGACTCCATTTTGGACACCAAAGTCTTAAAGTAGACAAGAAAGAACAAGTACATGTAGTACTTAGTTAAATGGAAAGGTCTCCCTTCCATAGATGCTACCTAGATGACTGAAGACTAGATCAAACAACATGTCACCAATGTTGCTCAACTATCCTCAAGTGGGAACTTGAGTTCTCATCTCATAGGGAGTGAACCGCCTCACAATAGGTGCTTAGTAATCATGCCCAAAGCCTCTCTTAGGAATAATGTATTCAATCTAAGGATCACTTCTCCCACCATTAGGTGCATTTTTTTTGTCAACCTAGGGATGTATACTTGAAATGGTATAGCATAGTATGTGCACTAAGTTCCTTAAGGAGCCAATCTACCTATGCTGCATGAAAGTAAAATACATGAAAGGAATCTATACTAGGGTTGCAGGAAGGGAAACACACTTAGTCATTACTAAAATAAATGCTACAACTTGCAAACTTCTACTGAAATCTATTCTTTCAACCTAGATTTTTCACTATAGCTATCCTTGCAGGTGTTGCAGGAACATTCATCAAGTACAATGCTGCAAGAAGAAACTGTAATCTTATATCTAGAATACTAAAAATGCAGGAAGTAAATATATTCTACTTCTACTCTAATCCACCTACCAAGTGGGCCCCCTTTGTTGGCTTTTTCTAATCTATGAACACAAAATATGAACCAAAAGTTACTTCATTATCTTTCAAAAGTGGTTACATGAAAAATAAGACATGAAGCTGAAAATGAACTTGTTGAACAAGATATATCAGAGCATTGTTCTCCTTTCAAAAATCTGAACATAAAAACAAACAGTCTCCTCCCTATAAATAGAGGATTGACTTCTTTATTCCAAAATAGAAAAGGAACTAACTAACTAAAACTGCGCCAAAGAAAGAGAACAGGAAGCGCAATGGCCCATGACGTGCACAATGAAGTATGGGTGATCAAGTCAACATGCTGGTAATATGGACGGAATATAGCAGAGCTATATCTATGCATCTTTGAAATAGTTGCTCTTGATTTGCCTATTTCCACGATGGCTTATCCGCACAGAGCTAGTCTTTACATCCTCTTTCAATGATGTCGACAATTCCCAGCGACTCCTACTTTCTAGCAAGATTAGTTAATATGCAAAAGATATGCATGCAACTAGCTTATCAAATTAATCTAGATGTTAGAACACACATTTAGATTATTATATGAAATACTGCAACCTATATATAATATTGGCATAATATGACATATCTATTCCACCCATAGCTTAATGTTTCTTTTTGTACTTAACAAAACTTCAACTAACTTAAAGTTTACAATTGTTTTGATAATACTTGAAAATAGAGTGCAAGGACTAATATAATAAAGACAGTAAAATAGGCTCATCATTTGCCCCTTGGCAAGCTGAATTCTTGTCCTCAAGCATTATATCTTTTGGTAATTGCCCTGAAATCTCCAACCTCTGTTCTTCCTCTCCTTTGACTTTTAAAGTTGTAATAGAACCCCCTTGTTCTCTCCCAGACACCCACTCTATGATCTTCTTGAATTTGGTCCAGTCTGTCAGTGTTGATGTCATATAGGGGCCAGAGGAGCATTAGTGGCTTCATGGTGAGTGGATACCAAAGTTCCTGTCTATTTTTCCTTCCTATTTGTATGTATTTTGGCGCCCTTTGGATAGCTGCTTGGAGGTTGATAGGAAAATGTGGTTCTTATCTCTTCAATATCTTGGATAACCTACCCCATGTACTTCTGGCTCTGTCCAGGGCTCTCTGAAAGACAAAGTAAGATAAACCATCATATTCGGCATAAACCTCTATTCTAATCCCCAAAACTTTGTCTGTTGTTTCTTCCTTAGTTTTTCCATAAGTCAAATTGAGCCAATCTCTAAAGAGTGTAGCTAGCTTGCTGCTCTCTGCTCTTAATGGTAATGGCTCTATTTTCTCCTGTTCCCTATAATTTTCCAAATTTCTATCATAGTTGGCTTCATTGTGCATCTAGGACATCAATGCCCTTAGGTAGATATCCCCTATGTAGAGTAGAGGATTCCACTCAGTCTCAGCTGGGATAATGAATTTATGCATGTATAGTTCATAGAGTAGATTTTGTTGCCATGAGGGAAGAGTCTGATAAAGACCATAAAACTCTTGGGTTGAATTGAACTCAGAATCAATATCTTTGATGGTCATGATTAGCTGGAATAAGAGGAAATTTTCCTTCAAACATATGGTATAGACCCTAGGAGGTGGCCTACATGCAATGATCTGATCAACTAATTTGAGGGCATGATCCATTTTCTATTTTTGGTTTGCCATTTGTTCTTTGAATTCTACAATTTCTTCCTCTTTCTTTGTTATGACCTTCTTTAGTTTTTTCTTTTCTTCTCTCCATAGAGTTTTTGTTAGCACATACTTATTATGCAATCCAAAGAGAAGTGTTTGCAATGTGATTGGGCCACTATCTTCTGTCTGATTTCTTTGCCTCCTCTATTCCTTCCAAGACTGCTCTAGGAAACGTACTAACCAAGTTCTGTTGTAGGGAACTAAGGCATTTTCAGCATAGGCTGACTGATGGATTACTGAGGCATTCTCCTCATTAATGACTGGAATATCCTGATGGATTTCTTGGGAACTATTTTGAAAAACACCAGGTTTAGCTCCTAAGTTTCTGCGGAGTGTGTAGGAAAGTCTGGAACTACAGACTGATTTGGGGAATCATTTGGAATTGTTTGCACATTGGGATGTTCATCAGATTGCATAAGAGAAGTAGGTTGGCTTATGGAGGATTCCCTAGGGAGATGTCCTCTCATTCTAAGACTCCTTTGCACAAGGGTCTCTATAATTTCTATGACATTTTCTTTAGTAGTCTTCTTCGGCTTCTCTGTTGCAGGAGTAGCTACTGTAGGAACCGGCTTCCTTTTCTTCCCTTTAAAAGAAGTAGGGATTTGTGGTTTGGCAACAGGCATTGAAGGTTCTTCCTCTAATTTTCATTTTCCTTTGGTTTAGGAAGAGGTAGGTACATTTCTCTCATGAGCAGGTAAGGGAACAGTTCCTTGAAGATTTATAGTTTTTGCCCCTTGGGTATCTTTTTCAATGGCTGGGTCAGTTGGTATTACATTATCATGCCCAATTTTCTCATTAGGGTTAACCTATGGTTGTAGGGTTTTGCGCTAGAAAAAATCTGACCATTTCATGGGAGAGGCATCCCTAAGAGATCTTTCTATTAAAAATTTAATTAGGGCATGGTGGGTAATAGAATTTACATTCCTTTTTTGGGTCTCTCCAGCACTAATGCATAGCATGTTATATAAATAAATTTGGAACATTTACTGCTAGATTATGCGTCACATAACTCAGTAATTTGAAATGATGTGCATGTAAATTGGAAAATATCCCTTCACATGTGAAATATGTGATGATATGCATAGCCATCTCATTATACGGTGGAGGGATAGACATTCTCTTGCAACCTTGTTTGGTAATCTCCAAAGGAGGATCACCTGGTAGGGTGAACTGAGCTCTTTCTGATCTAGCATCATGAATATTAGGGTAATGTTCTCCAACCATTGGTAATCCAGTAACTTCTGCAATCCACTCCTCTGTCACAACCACTGTTAATCCCCACATAGTTGCCTGACCTTCTTCAAATGTACTCACAAATTATACTACTGAATCCTCATCAAATTTTGTTAACCTTAGGAAATACCCCAACCAGCCCCATGCATTGAATCTTCTTACTGCCTCAAAATTTGAGAGTAACACACCATGAAAAACTGGCTTGTGTCTTTGTAGCTGGCCTCCCATCTATGCCTGCTAATTTTTATTTTCCTTCTCAGCAGTAGGTAGATGCCTTATTCCTTATTTGAATTCAAGACTACAAGGACTATGACCTTTCTCCTGAATTTCTCTATTTTTCTTGGCATGAACAATGGTGATGAATTAAATGAGGAGAGATTATAATATTTACTATGGGTTGTCACTTAACTTAATTATAAGTCACATCAAGTCTGACAATCATGGAGGATTCAAGAATAAAAGTACAACAATTATGCGATGTAACACTTAGAACTTTAATGAGGCAAGGCTAAGTATAGATTTGAAGTGACATAAAATCTTTCAGGCATAAATAGAAATGACAGTTTGGAATGAATACACTTCCCTCCACCCTATTTAACATTGATAAGTGTCCATACTTGGAAAACATGGCATAAGGGATGAAACTAGCATAATGTCATAATGACATATATTGCAGTACTAGATACAATTATTGAAATCTATGCGCTAAAAATGGAGAAAATTTGAAAAGTGCGTACCTATCATTCAATCTTTGCACATGCCAAAAAAGGTGGTGAGAGTGGTACAAAAGTGGTGGTGGCTTACGTCAGTGTACTCGATTGGTTATTGAAAGCTTTGTTTAATGGAATAAATGATGATGACACGGAAGGTGGGTGGGTGGTAGATTAAAGAAATGAGATGAGTTGGAAAGAAGAAATAGAAAGTGAATGGAAGAATGTACTTCATGTGAAATATGAAGCATTTATTATGGACATTCTTCATGGATTTTACTGAAGAGTTGTAGGAAGAAGGTTCACACCCTCTGCTATAGGAAGTGTTACCTATTTCTCATTTAGCTTTTGTTTTTTGAATTGTTGTAGGTAGTCTTCTTTTATTTGGGGTTGGTGTTACAACTTTAGCCGATGTCCATTGAATAGAAGCTTGAAGTGTACTAGATCAATTGTGGTTAACTGGATGGCTCCATTGGTGAAAACATGGCTTATTTTATATGGCCCCAGCCATCTTGTCTGCAACTTTCCTAGTATTTCCTTCAATCTTGAATCATACAGCAATGCCCAATCTCCAAATTGAAATTGTTTGCTCTTGATATGTGAGTCATGCCATTTCTTCCATTGTTTTTGGACTAGTTCACTTCTCTCTAGTGCATATTTACACAATTCATCCAGAGAATTGAGGTGCAGTAATCATTCCTTCTATGCTGTAGGAAGATTGATATTTAACTATAGTGTTGTCCTTAGTGTTTTGTGTTCAAATTCAACTAGTAGCATAGCTATTTTTCCATACAATAGTTCAAATGGAGTGAATCCTATAGTGGTCTTCCAAGCTATTCTATACACCTAGATGGATTTTGATAGTTGGCTGCTCTAGTCCCAGCGATGTAGATGAACTATCTTTGTTAGGATGGCTTATATTTCCCGATTTGTAACTTCAGCCTATCCATTGGCTTGAGGGTGATAAGGGCTGGACTTTCCTATGTTTGATATTGTATTCTTTCATGAGCTCTGTTATTAAATTGGAAGTGAATTGATCCCCTTGGTTAGTTACAAGCTCTCTTGGTATTCCATATCTTATGAAAATCTCATCATACAAAAATTCTTCAACTTTATGGTCTCGGGCATGTTTCATAGCTTTTACTTTGACCCATTTGGTCAAATGATCGGTGCACACTAGGATGTAAGAATTCCCATTGGATGGAGGGTCTATTGGACCAATGAAGTCCATACCCCATTTGTCAAATGGAATGACCACCACTTGTGGATTTAATGGCATTTCATCAGACTTAGTCAGTCTGCCCATTCTTTGACATTTGTCACACTTTCTTGTATAGCTGGCTGAATCCTTGTGAAGTGTAGACCAATAATATCTAGTTGTTAAAATATTTTGGGATTTTCTTTTTGCTACAAAGTGTCCCCCACACGGTTCATCATGACAGGCATGGAGAATGTCATATGTCTCATCTTCTCTCACACATATGTGCATTACTTGATCAGGTCCAGTGTAGAATATCGTGTTATCAATCCAAGATAAATTAAAACTTTTTTCAACCAGTAGTCTTCTTTCTTTGTAAGAAAAATGTGTTGGAACTTTGTTAGCTACGAGGTAATTAGCTATGTTAGCATACCATGGACTTTGGATAGAAATATGAAACAAATGCTATTTGGAAATGCATCATCTATTAGAGTAGTATCCTGTTTTGTATGGTGGATTCTTGAAAGATAATCAGCGACTACATTTGCCTTGTCAGGCTTGTCAACTATAGTAATGTCAAATTCCTACAAAAGAAGAAACCATCTTGCTAACCTGCCTATCATAGTAGGTTTGTTCATGAGATATTTTATTTCTAATTGGTTAGTATGAACAAAAATGGGATAACCAATTATGTAATGACAGAATTTTTTCAAGGAATATACTACTGCTAGTAATTCTTTCTCTGTCACTATGTAGTTTAACTCTGGTCCATGGAGGCTTTAGCTAATGTAGTAAATTGCATTTTCTAGGTTACTAGACTTTTTTCCTAGGATAGTGCCTATTGTGTAGTCTGAAGCATCTATGTGAATGTGAAATGGAAAATTCCAATCAGGACCCCTAAGTATGGGTGTAGTGGTTAATAGTTTCTTAAGCTATAGGAAGGATTCATCACATTCTTTTGTCCAGTTAAATTCAACCTCTTTAGTAAGAAAAGTATATAGAGGAATATCTATTTGACTAAAATTTTGGATAAAACTTCTATAGTAGCTAGCATGTCCTAGGAAATACCTACCATCTTTTTACTTTATAGGAATATGCAATGTTAGAATTACCTCTATTTTTGCAGGATCTACTTGGATTCCAGCTTTAGATATGAAATGTCCTAGCACTATGCCTTCTTGCATCATCATGAAACATTTATCACTATTGAGAGACAAATCATGTTCCTAACATCTGATTAGCACTCTTTCCAAATTCTTCAGGGCTTCCTCAAATGTGACTCCAAAGGTAGTAAAGTCATCCATATATATCTCCATACAATCATGTGATATATCAAGAAAAATGTTGATTACATCTCTCTGGAAGGTAGCTGGTGCATTGCATAGGCCAAATGGTAATATAGAATAGGAATATGTACTCTAGGGGCATGTGAATGTAGTCTTCTCATGATCTTCTGGAGAAATGTTGATCTGGTTGTAACCATTATATCCATCCAGAAAGGAGAAATATTTCTTACCAGCCAGAGTGTCCAAGACTTGATCGATAAAGGGTAAGGGAAAATGATCCTTCTTTGTGGCATTATTCAACTCTTTGTAATCTACACATATTTTCCATTTCCCCCTGTTGGTTGTATTTCCTATTTTTGCTGGTTCTCCTGGTTCCTTGTCCTACCCTCTGTAAAATTTTAGGTGTTCATGTCAAACCTTGTCCAAATTTGCAAAAAACCCTGAAAAACCCTAGTCTTCCAAGTATTAAACAATGAATTTTAAAACCCTAGGTCATGCCTTATATTTCAGCGTTGCTTTTTCATTCACTAAAGGGATGTGTTTTAAGTTAGGTCACCTCATCGCGTTACCCTGGCCGAATATTCCAAAGCTCTTCCTGACTTTGCTTTTTCCTTGTGTCGCGTAGTCTCGATATAAATCAGAATATTCCTTCAGTGTTACGAGACTCAGTGATCTCTTTCAGTCGGGTAGTCGCCAGATCTTCATGTATAAGCTTTGTAAAAGATGGGACCCACTATTAGTTGGGTGATCGTGGAAGATTTTTCATAGTTATGAAAAGGTTCTCAGACTTTGCGATTACTGCATATCGCGTTGTCGCCAGATCAAGAAAATGCTAACAATTAAGTTTTCCGTCAGTCGCGTGGTCTCTGAATAAAGTGGCGGTTAAGAGATTTCAACTCATACTACGCGACTTACCATCTGTGGTTTATAGCAAAGTGTAGTCAGGATGTCACCAGAGCAGGAAAAATGTTTTAGTTTTCTGTTATGCAACAAGAGAACCAATGATTGGGCGACATCTGTCATAAGGCAAGTGGGTTATCGCTTGACTGCCAGAAGGAAGAAAGTGGATTCTGCGACTTCAAGACTAAAAGTGCTTTGCCTTTAGTCGCGGTGTCTGGAAATAATTTAAGGGTATGCCCGATCATTTGGCGATTAAATGACTGCCATTAGATGAAAGAGTCAGAAGATCCAACAGTGGTCACGATGTCTGGAAAGGAAAGTGCCCCAGGAAAAAAGTCCTCCCAACTTGGCGATTAAGGTATGTCGTGCAGTCGCTATGAGTAAAGAAAAGGTGCTTGTAATAGGTTAAGGTAAAGTTAAATATATCTCCTGACTGGGCGACTAAAGGTTGTCACATGGTCTTGAAAAAGAGTATAAGCATTCAGCGACAGGGCGATAACTGAATAGTTTAATGATAACGGCTAGTCGCCAGGTCTCAGAAAGAAAGATGAGTTAAGGCTAACTGCTCGCGACTTTGATTTCTATTGGGTCATGTGATCGCTAGATGGTCACTCAAGTCAGCCAGGGTTAAAAAAGAACATTGTTGCCAAGTCTTTAGACAAAACCAGGGTTAAAGATGAAGGCCCGCGACAAAGAGACTTAATGCAGTCGCGTGGTCGCCTGATTACAAAATCTAAAAAATGGCGGCAGTTTTGTGATGTGACAGAGTAAATCTCCCGGTAACCAATCAGAGGCTCAAATTTTGATTACTGTGCATTAAGGGTAGCTGAGATGTATGACACATAGCGAATCATAAGGTGGCATGTCAGCTTTCTTAAATGTTCTATGATTTCTCCGAGGATCCATTTTTAAATATTTGATTTTCTGTCAACTTCGTGCAACAACGGCTAGGTTTTTCAAAGTTTACAACATGCCAAATTAATGGCAGAACTGATGTCTCTGAATTATGAGCTATGTACTCTAAATGATGTCTATAAGGAGTTGATGGTGCATTCATTCTCTTTCACCATGCTCTCAAGTTTTCAGAGCCAAGTTGCTAATTTTTAGGAGAGAGATATTTTGAGCAGTTTGTAGTGTATTCAAAGTGATCAGAGAAGTTCTAAATTGCAGAGGATTATGCACAGAACGAGCAGGCTAATATTGGAGATAGATTTGTTTCAATATCGGTAAGAGAAAAGAAGAATTAAGGTATTGCAGATATGAGCAGAGCTGTGAGTGTCGCTTCAACAAGTGGAGGTAGTGGAGAGGAACAGAAAGGAAAACCGAGTTACTCTGATGAATTTCTCCATCTTCTACCAAGTTCAACACAAAATAGGAAGGCTGATGCTAGTTTCCTCCTGAACAACTACAAAAGCATCTGAGATGCTGTGACCCCAGGCACAACAGGTTACTCTCTTTTCACATACTTTTATAAGAATTCAGATAAACCCATTCCTATTTCAAACCCTTGGACATGTGGTCTGGCTAGGTTATTCGTTCCTGATGTTTTCTTAGATGTTGACCTATTTCTTGACCTAGAAAATCACTATGATGCCCTTACAAAGACCATCAAAAGGGATTATGGCACTGCCGTACTGATTTTAAACAAAAACTCATTTATGCAAGCCTTTGGCTTATTCAGTACCATGTCAACCAAAATTGACATGACAAGGCAGGAAAAGAGATACAGTTCTAAGCCTGGTATTGCAAAAGGCTTGTTGCAGAAGCATATGTTG
>MU223107.1:657917-686421 GCA_018584345.1 Thuja plicata | reverse complement strand
GGACAAGCTGAGTCTAGTAACAAAAGTATTTTGAAAATATTGAAAAGAACTCTGGAACAGAACAAGAGGACATGGCACACAAAATTGAGATTAGCTCTTTGGGCTGATAGAATAACACTAAAGAAGGAAATTGGTCAATCACCTTTTGATTTGGTGTATGGTTTGCAAGCAAGGTTACCTATTAAAAATTTATTGCCCATTTTCCAATATATACAAGAGGAACATTTAGATGTTTCTGATAATATGCAAAACAGAATCATGCAGCTGAATGAATTGGATGAAATGAGGAGAAATAGCCAGAAAGAAAATGTTAAGTTGCAACAGCAAATGCAATATCTATTTGACAAGAGAGCTACTTAGAGAAAGTTCCAAATTGATGATTTAGTTCTCCAATGGAATGCAAGGGAAGAAGATAAAGGAAAGCATAAGAAGTTTGAGTCTTTGTGGGTAGGGCCATTAATTATTGCAAAAAAAATTGGCAAAGACTCATAATTATTGAAGACTATGGATGGTGATCTTTTTGAGTTGCCTGTGCATGGGCAGTTTTTGAAGCCTTTCTTTGAGTAAAGGTCCATGGTGCACAAGAATGCATGTATTATATTCTCCTTTCCTTGTCCATTGCTTGTAAATTCTGTACATATTTCCATTTCTTCTTTAGGATTTTTCTCCGTTAGAGGTGGTCTGCAACCATATATTCTGTGGTTCTTTGTCATAAACTGAGTTTAGCCAATCCGCAATCAGAGCCACTGTTAGTTGTATTTCCTATTTTTGTTGTTTCTCCTGGTTCCTTGTCCTACCCTCTATAAAATTTCAGGTGTTCATGTCTAACCTTGTCCAAATTTGCAAAAAACCCTAGTCTTCCAAGTATTAAACGATGAATTTTAAAACCCTAGGTCATGCCTTATATTTCAGCATTGCTTTTTCATTCACTAAAGGCATGTGTTTTAAGTTAGGTCACCTCATCACGTTACCTCGGCTGAATATTCCAAAGCTCTTCCCGACTTTTATTTTTCCTTGTGTCACGTAGTCTTGATATAAATTAGAATATTCCTTCAGCGTTACGAGACTCAGCGATCTCTTTCAGTCAGGTAGTCACCAGATCTTCATGTATAAGCTTTGTAAAAGATGGGACCCACTGTTAGTCAGGTGATCGCAGAAGATTTCTCACAGTTATGAAAAGGTTCTCAGACTTTGCGATTACTGCATATTGCGTTGTCGTCGGATCAAGCAAATGCTAACAGTTAAGTTTTCCTTCAGTCGCATGGTCTCTGAATAAAGTGGTGGTTAAGAGATTTCAACTCAGACTACGTGACTAACAGTCTATGGTTTATAGCAAAGTGTAGTCAGGATGTCACCAGAGTAGGAAAAATTTTTAAGTTTTCTGTTATGTAGCAAGAGAACCAATGATTGGGTGACATCTGTCATAAGGCAAGTGGGTTGTCACTTGACCGCCAGAAGGAAGAAATTGGATTCTGCAACTTCGAGACTAAAAGTGCTTTGCCTTCAGTCGCAGTGTCTGGAAATAATTTAAGGGTATGCCTGATCATTTGGCGATTAAATGACTGCCATCAGATGAAAGAGTCAGAAGATCCAACGGTGGTCACGATGTCTGGAAAGGAAAGTGCCCCAGGAAAAAAGTCCTCCCAACTTGGTGATTAGGGTATGTCGCGCAGTCGCTATGAGTAAAGAAAAGGCACTTGTAACAGGTTAAGGTAAAGTTAAATATATCTCCTGACTGGGCGACTAAAGGTTTTCGCATGGTCTTGAAAAAGAGTATAAGAATTCAGTGACAGGGCGATAACTGAAAAGGTTAATGATAACGGCTAGTCGCCAGGTCTCAGAAAGAAAGATGAGTTAAGGCTAACTTCTTGCGACTTTTATTTATGTTGGGTCGCGTGATCGCTAGATGGTCACTCAGGTCAGCCAGGGTTTAAAAAGCACATTGTCACCAAGTCTTTAGACAGAACCAGGGTTAAAGATGAAGGCCTGCAACAAAGAGACTTAATGCAGTCGCGTGGTCACCTGATTACAAAATCTGAAAAATGGCGGCAGTTTTGTGATGTGACAGAGTAAATCTCTCGGTAACCAATCCGAGGCTCAAATTTTGATTACTGTGCATTAAGGGTAGCTGAGATGTATGACACATAGCAAATCATAAGGTGGCATGTCATATTTCTTAAACGTTCTATGATTGCTCCGAGGATCCATTTTTGAATATTTGATTTCCTGTCAACTTCATGCAACTACGGCTAGGTTTTTTAAAGTTCACAACATGCCAAATTAATGGCAGAACTAATGTCTCCTAATTATGAGCTATGTACTCTGAATGATGGCTATAAGGAGTTGATGGTGCATTCATTCTCTTTCACCGTGCTTTCAAGTTTTCAGAGCCAAGTTGCTAATTTTCAAGAGAGAGATATTTTGAGCAGTTTGCAGTGTATTCAAAGTGATCAGAGAAGTTCTAAATTGCAGAGGATTGTGCACAGAACAATCAGGCTGATATTGGAGATAGATTTGTTTCAATATCGGTAAGAGAAAAGAAGATTCAAGGTATTGCAGATATGAGCAGAGTTGTGAGCATCGCTTCAACAAGTGGAGGCAGTGGAGAGGAACAGAAAGGAAAAATGAGTTACTCTGATGAATTTCTCCATCTTCTGCCAGGTTCAACACAAAATAGGAAGGCCGATGCTAGTGTCCTCCTGAATGACTACAAAAACATCTGAGATGCTTTGACCCCAGGCACAACAGGTTACTCTCTTTTCACATACTTTTATAAGAATTCAGATAAGCCCATCCCTATTTTAAACCCTTGGACATGTGGTCTAGCTAGGTTATTAGTTCCTGATGTTTTCTTAGATGTTGACCTATTTCTTGACCTAGAAAATCACTATGATGCCCTTACAAAGACCATCAAAAGGGATGATGGCACTACCCTACTGATTTTAAATAGAAACTCATTTATGCAAGCCTTTGGCTTATTCGGTACCATGTCAACCAAAATTGACATGACAAGGCAGGAAAAGAGATACAGTTCTAAGCCTGGTATTGCAAAAGGCATGTTGCAGAAGCATATGTTGAAAGAACTGAAAAATTACTTAGGTCCTATGGTTGAGCCCTATCCATATTATTACAAGGACCTGCACTTCTACATCAAATATAATGCATATGCCCTATGTAGAGTGCTAGGGACTGACGGAGATGCAGAGATAATCAGTTCTGGCATCTTAATGATGGTATTAGACCTAAAAGAAGTGCACTCAAGCACTAGTTATGATTACATTCAGTATATAATTGATGAAATGCATGAGGGCTTTGTTGCAACGCAGAAGAAATTAAAAAACCCTAAGGAGAAGGAGCCCAATTTTTTGCATTATTCAGTCTTAATGCACCTTCTCTTATATTTCAATTTTGTAATCATGGATACACATAATTTGTCTCCTCAGAGATTTTATCAAGCACAACCAAATCCTATCCAATTTTTGGTTAGGGTTTGGAATTATACTTCTAGGGATTGTGATTACTATGCATTCCAAAATTGGATTGTGTATCCGGTTGTGCAGAGTTTAGGGAAAAGCAGGACTAGAGTCCCATTGAAGATCATTCAATTGCTTAGGCCTTGCAATTATAAAGAAAATTGGTCTGGAAACCACAACTGGGGTGACTTTTTCTTGGAAGAGAATTTCACGATTATCAGAGTATATGGGTGTATTCATCCACCCCATATATTACCTTATCATGTGCCTATGAGAGTTGCTGCTATGGAATTCATTTGGCCAAGATGCTAACTGACAATGAGCACTTTGCACCACATAAAAAGGGGACTATAACCCCTAGGCAGTTCAGGATTGCAAATTTTATAATTGGTAAAAATGCCATAGATGAAGTAGGTCAATGGTTGGAAAAGTATAGAATGCGGGTAGCCCCTTACAGGTATATTGACCCAGAAGGCTTCATGGCTGGGGTTAGGAAGTTGTATACTCCTACTATCCCTAATACCAATGTGCATTGTGAATGCATAGAGGAAGATTCAACAAGGAATCTCTTGGATGAAGATGACATTCATATGAGAAGACTGAGAATTCAGGAGCTACTGAAGTTGCAGACACAAATCAAAAGAAATGGATTATCATTTGGGGGTTTTTACCCTGATCTCTCCTATTTTGATAGGATTAAGGCTATGATTGAAAACTACTATGTGCTAGTAGAACAATTGGATACAGTTCTAGATAAGAAAGGTGCTCAATCACCTGAACACTCAGAGTCAGAAGAAGAGAGTGGTCATGATAGTGATTATGCACGTCCTTCTGTGCTTCCTCCACAACAACAAGCCCTAGAACAAGAAATGGCTGAAATCCCACAGTTGCAGGGAGCAGAACAACACATCATAGATTTAACAGTTGCAACTCAGCCAGATGATGTGGAGGAACCAGCTGCAAAAAGGCAAAAGTTGGAATCAGGACAACCTTCAGAGGAGGGCCAAAGCAAGAAAAAGGATAAGGCTAAGGCCTTAGTGCCAGGCACCAGGTTATATGATCATAACTTGAGAAAAGCAATCAGGGAGGGCAAGAAACAGAGGCCTGACCTAGAAGATGAGGTTGAGATTCCACTCAGGGCCTACGTAGATGAAAGATTGCTTAACCAGCAAAAATTTCTAGATGATGACAACATTATAAAGACAGAGGAATTTAAAGACTTCTTGAGGTGACACAAGATAGAGCCGATAAAGTCCCAATTAACTATGGACAGAAAAGAAACCATTACTAATGAAGCTCTGGTAGCCCTACAAAATTATGATCCTGAAAATGAGGACATCTCTCCTGAAGATGCCAAGAAGATGGTACTAGGGAGTGGAATCTTATTGGCTGAAGGATGGGACTTGGCTTCTGCTTTCATTATAGATCAAATCAGAAAGAATCCTAACCTTAAGATGGTTAGTGAAGTCCAAGTGGGAGAAATGATCAAAGGATTTTGGTATAACCCAAAGTCTCAGGCCTTTGCTATGTGGAGTTTGAGCCCTAAGGATCAAAAACCCCAATTAATAAACATTCAAGAGAATATGGTGGGAAATCAGATGGTGTGGTCAGTACAGAATACAAGAGACTTAGAAATCTCACAGATTATGACACACTGGGCCCAACTCAATGAGGATAAGACAAAGCAATTGTCTGAAAGGTATACCGCTCTGTTAGAAGAAACAAGTGCATTGTCTAAAGACAGAGACATGTGCCATATACAACTATACCAAAGGGATCAGATGATAAAAATATTGACAGATGAATTGGAGGCAAAGCCTGAGATAGTGTATGTGCCTGCACAACCACCACCTATGTAGATTGAAGATAAGCCTAAATCAGAAGAGGCTGTGGAACAAAAAGTGGATGAAGAAAAAGGAAATGCAATAGCATTGAAAGCATTAAAAGGCATATTACAACATAGGATTGAGATCCTCAAAGACAAAGCTGATGTTGTAATTAATACATATAATAAGTTGCCTATATTGCATGCTGAGGTATTAAGGTACATTATAATTCTAAACCCATACTTCACAAAGTGGTCTGCTAGGGCAAGTTTATTTGAAAAATTGTCATCTTTTCAGACCATAAGGGCAGATTTTCCTCCAATAGTCATAGAGGTGTAAGATGAGATCAAAAGAGTAAACATTGGTCTCTCATTCTTCAAGGGAAAATTGAACCAAATAGAGGCTAAGTTGAGTCTCTTTTTAGCTGATTTCAATAGGTTTATTCCTACCTTAAAAGGAGATGATGACCAGGTAAAGGCTATAGATGCCTGGAGGACTGAGTTTGACACCAAGATGCCTAGTGAAGAGGCTTTTCTTTTGGGAACTGAGGTTGATATAGATGGATTTAATTTAATATTGGATGAGGCATTCAAAGCTAAAACAGATATCAACAAGTTCCTAATTGATGTCAAGAACATCACTGATGTGAGATGGGATAGGCAAAAGATACAGGTACAGAGTACTCAAGACTTCAATTGGCCAACAGATGATGAAGTAAAGGCATGGGAAGTCATGACAACACCGAAGAAAAAGAAGCCTGTGGTAGAGGAGGAGATTTTGGACGATGAGTGAGGTAAACACTTGGCGCTGCACTATTCATAGACAAGAAGGATAGTTATTTCAAAAGGAGATGTAGGTGAGTAGGCAAGAAAAACTATTCAGACTCAACATAACTACACTAGCTACCATCTACAAATCAGATTGCAGTCGCCAGGTCGGGAGAAGAACAGAAGATATCTGATTTTACCTTTTTGACTCTGTCTTTTCACCACTTCTTCTCTCTCTCTTTTGTCTCTCTTGTATCTTTAGGGTTAGGGTTTTGTGACCATCCGAAGCTTGTGGCATCCTTAGGGATTCCAAGGTGGTCTAGAATCTATATATAGCATAAGACTTGTAATAGTTAAGGGTCTTTTGATGTTGGAACAATTTTTGGAGAAGAGATAATATATTACAGAATTCAGATTTTCTAGTTTCTGTCTATCTTTTGGAAGCTGTGTAATCTCTCATGTATGAAAAGCTGGATCTTATAAATAATATATGGTGTAATTTTACTCTTCTCTCTTGCTGTCTCTTTTTATTTCTATGTTCTCTTCTATGTTAAGTTTACAAGGTATTCTGAACATACTGGTTATAAGGTAACCATTTAATTATTTGCAAGTTTCTTTCAAGGAAAGAATTAAATGTTGTAAGTAATTTCAAGGAGAATGCTACTTTGTTTAAGGATTTGATACAATAGATTTGAGGTGACAGGATAACTTGTAAGGCAAGTTATCTGAGTTGCATGTAAACTGTAAGGCAGTTTACTATGTTTTATTTATATGATATCTTAGCTTATATTTGACTCTATAGCCCAAAGGATAGGCACTAGTTTAGAAAGCAGTCTGATAATCTATCTATGTCTGAGATATTCCAAGTTATCAAAACCAAATCAATTAAAATACTCTGTTACTAAGAACAAACAAACTGAACTTGTTAAGGACCTCTGTCAGCAAGACACTGTCCATATTTTTGATTCCTTGAAGAGTGAATCCTTTAGGTTGTCCCTCCTATAAAGAAAAGGAAGAAGGATGAGAATCCTTGTATCGCTGGTGATTGTTATGCTTATAACTATGGTTTCTATGGTAATATCTTGTTTATGGTTATGCTTGATTATTTGCAAGATAATTCATAGGTTGGTTCAATAAAGATACATAGCTAATCAGTTTCCACATCAACAAATACTATGTAAACAGTAATCTTAAGAGGTAAAACCTGCCTGAGTATTTGTGGAACTCAAAAACGAAGAAGGACCTTATCCAATCCTTAGCAATTAGGCTTTTCTTGTCTCTGAATCAGTATTAGAAGGCACAATATTCAAATAGAGATTTCAAGCATTGTGGTTCATACAAGAAAAATCCCTAACACCCCCCTTTCCTAGGTACAATGAATAATGGTGATACCCACTTTCTATTATAGATTGGATAGATGAAACCAACATCTAGTAATTTTTGTAATTCCCTTTTGACTATCTCTCTCAATGCTAGATTTATCTTTCTTTAAGGCTGGCATAGTGGTAAGCTGCCATCATTAATGTAGATCCTATGGGTATAGAGCTTGGGGTTGAGTCCTAGCATGTCTCCATAATTCCAAGCAAAGGCTTTCTCATGCTTACACAAGAGTTTAGTTAACAGTTCCATTTGTTGAGGTGGCAACATGTTGTTTACATGGAGATTATGACCAGGAAAAATTTCCACAGCAGTTGTTAGCTCTACCATTGACATATCAAGTACTTGGTTTGTATCATTTTCACATGGTAACAATTGGCTAATTATTTTAGGGCTTGCTAGAAAGATACAGTCTTCATAGGTACATAGATGCAGAATAACACTTTCAAAAACATCTTTTGCTATTATACACTCATTGGTAAGAATACTTTGTATTACATCATCTTCCTCTTGTATTTTCAAAAAGGACAGTCTATGCATCATCATAAGCTGAGCAACAAAATTGACCTCTTCTTCCTCATCTCCTAGTTCTGGCCAAATGGGATCCTTCAAATCTGGCTGAGGCTGGGCTAGAGGATAGAGTGGTATTTTCTTTATTGTCTAGCCATTTGAAATTGTCATACTTCCTGATCTGCAACTAATTTTTGCATCAGTGGTGGCTAACCAAGGTCTCCCTAGGATGATTGGATAGCCTGCAAAGTTTACTTTTGGTGATAAGATGAGAAAATTAGCAGGGTATTCCCATGAGTCTAGGGTAACTACCACATCTTCTACAAGACCATCTGGAGTGACTATTGAACTATCAACAAGTTGTAATATTGTGGGTGTTGTTCTTAAGCCTTTTATACTTAGTTTGTTTATTGTATCTTTGGTCATCGCATTAATTGCTGTGCCCAAATCAACTAAAGCATTTTTAAGATATTGTCCATTAATTATCAAGTCAATTACTGGACTTCTAGGGTCTAAATACTTGGGTATAACTACCTTTCCCAACATGATATTCGCAAGCTGCCCTATGACATGAACTGTTTGAGGGTCTTTCTTATTCCTCCCAGGATTTTTGAGGCATGCATCCTTAATTTCTTTCCCATAGATAGGAACATCTTTGATAGCTTGAAATAGAGGTATTTGGATGTGCATATTTTTTAGTTTCTCAAGAATATCAAAAGGCATTTCCTGTTGGGATATAGGTTTTTCTATTGTGAGCCTTTGTAGAAAAGGAGGTTCAACTGAGGTTTCATCATCATTTTTGCTGGATTTTTGAATTGATTGGGTGTTATTTTGCAATATAGCCTCTAGAAGAGGTGTTGATGCTGCAGGAGTGTCTGCAACTTCTATGATGATAGGATGTTTGGGTGTAGGTAGAGTAGTACCTGACCTCAGATGTATGTCATATATCTCTAGAGTGTAAGTAGAATACTATTGTGTATCAGTAGTATACATTGGCTATTTTTGTTGCTTGTTATTTGGATTTGGTTATGGCTGAGCAGGAAATTGCATTTGCTTTGGATTGGGGCTAGTGGCTACAAGAGGTAGCATTATTGCAGGAGGTCGCACTAGTGGTGGTAATTGTGAAAAATTAAGATTTTGGTTAAGCCACTATGGAGGTCCCCTCCATTGATTATTTTTCTGCCAATTCCCTGGCAGTGGTTGCCATTGGTTTTGGTGGTTAGGCTATTGGTTATTTTCCTGGTTAGGCCACTGGTTATTTTGCTGGTTAGGCCACTGGTTATTCCAAGGTGGCTGAGAGTACTGAGGAATATTCTGGTAACTTTGGTTTTGCCATTGACTATTGTAAGGATTTGAAAATTGTAATGGGTCTTGAGGCATACCTTGTCATGGTGCCCATGGGTGACATTGAGAAATGAAAAACACTTTCTCATTATCTCCTTCTATCTTCATGTACTCAGTAGGCAAATGTTGATTTTCCAGGTTCACCACCAACTTGCACTCACAATCTTTCTTTTGTTTCGCAAAATGAGGGCAATATTTAGCCAACTGCAATTCAGCATTTGCATGTTTCTTCTTGGCAATCATGGTGTCGAGATGTGTGGCAACATCATTAATGATGTCTTACTTGAAATCTACTAGCAAGTTAGATATCTCCAACTTAGAAATGCCTAAACTGCTCCCTTTAATTGTTGTAGACCGATATCCTCTGCCTTTCTTCCCAGTTGATCTGGAGTAGTTGAGATAGATTTTCTTGAGATAATCCCAAGAGGATTGGGATATGTCCCCACCAACCATGAGGTCTAATGCTTCTAGACAGTTGTCATTCACTCCTCTCAAGAAGACTAGTTTCTGTGAATCCTCCGCTAGAACATGTTGGGGATTCTTCTGCATGCTATATAAAAAATGTGAAACACAGTCCTCCAAAGTTTTTTCCTCCTTCTGCAACATTCTAAAAATGTCATCTCCCCTTGCAATATTCTTTTTATTTCTCTAGAAATAGGGTCTACATCTCATCCCATGTGCCTACTGCATTTACTCCTAATCCCATGAACCACTATAAGGCTGACTCTTTTAGTGTTGTTGGAAATAGCTTGAGTTTGTGGGCATCAGTGTTATAGTCAAAGCTATGATAGAGGATGTCAAAATCCTACAAAAAGGTGTCAGGATCTTTATTTATCAGCCCATAAAATTTTGGAAGTGCAGTTGAAGGTATATTCTTGAGGTTTGCATTGTTTATAAAGCTTGGCAGCATAAATGGGAAAGTAGGGTGTGCCATTACTAGAGGTATCAAGGTTGGTACTTGTTGTTGGAAAGGAATATTAGCCAAAAGATTGTTATTAGTAGGTGCATTTGGGTCAGAATTATCAAGAAAGCTAGCCAAGATTTCAGAAAAAGGCCAGAAACCACTTATATCAAAAGATCCTTCTCTAGTGGTAGATGCTCTAGGAAACTTGAGACTTGCATCAACAAAAGGTAACTCAACTTCTTCAGCTTGCTCTTTCAAATTCCTAGGTTCTCCTAGAAGAAATCTGCCATATTCATCTCTTCTTCTTCCCCTTTTATGCATGCAAATGAATTCTTCAAACTGGTGAAGCAAATTTAGGACCAAAAACCATTAAACTAACTAAAAGACACAAAGTTTCTTAGCTTGACATCGTCCTTGGCAACGGCGTCAAAATTGAACCGCCTCATAGTAGGTGCTTAGTAATCGTGCCCAAAGCCTCTCTTAGGAATAATGTATTCAATCTAAGGATCACTTCTCTCTCCATGAGGTGCATTTAGTTTGTTAATCCAGGGACATATACTTGAAATGGTACAACACAGTATGTGCACTAAGTTCCTTAAGGAGCCAATCTACCTATGTTGCAAGAAAGTAAAATACATGAAATGAATCTATACTAGGGCTGCAGGAAGGGAAACACACTTAGTCCTTACTAAAATGAATGCTACAACTTGCAAACTTCTACTAAAATCTATTCTTGCAACCTAGAGCATTCACTATAGCTATCCTTGCAGGTGTTGCAAGAACATTCACGAAGTACAATGCTGTAGGAAGAAACTGTAATCTTATATCTAGAATACTGGAAATGCAAGAAGTAAATCTATTCTGCTTCTACTCTAATCCACCTACCAAGTGGACCCCCTTGGTTGGCTTCTTCTAATATATGAACATAGAATATGAACCAAAATTTATTTCATTATCTTTTAAAACTGGTTACATGAAAAATAAGACATGAAGCTGAAAATGAAATTGCTGAACAAGATATATCATAGCATTATTCTCCTTTCAAAAATCTGAACTTACAAACAAATAGTCTCCTCACTATAACTAGAGGATTGACTTCTTTATTCCAAAATAGAAAAGGAACTAACTAACTAAAACCATCCCAAAGAAAGAGAACAGGAAGCGCAACAACCCATGACATGCACAATGAAGTCTGGGTGATCAAGTCAACATGCTGGTAATATGGAGGGAATATAGTAGAGCTATATTTATGCATCTCTAAAATAGTGGCTCCTAATTTGCATTAGTTGTTTCTTCTATTTCCATGATGGCTTATCCGTATGAATCTGGTCTTTACGTCCTCCTTTAATGTTGTCAACCACTCCCAGCGACTCCTACTTCCTAGAAATATTAGTTAATATGCAAAAGATATTCATGCAAGCAGCTTATCAAATTAATCCAGATGTTAGAACACACATTCAGATTAGTATATGAAATTATGCAACATATATATAATATTGGCATAATATGACATATCTATTCCACCCATGGCTTAATGGTTCTTTTTGTACTTAACAAAATTTCAACTGACTTAAAGTTCACAATTGTTCTAATAATACTTGAAAATAGAGTGCAAGGACTAATATAATAAAGACAATAAAATAGGCTCATTAGGGAGTATGGTGCAAGAGCACCCAAACTAAACTACATGCTCCTATGGACCCTAGGAGTTCATTCAAGGTCCTAAGAGGCCTTTACAAACATAAACACACTAGGGTTAGTCATTGGATCACCATGTAAGACCATAGTACCAAGATTGGCACAATATATGCCCTTGGGTAACTATGAGTTAGTTATGATCCCAAACCCTAGAAATAGGTTTGTTTTTATTTTTTAGTGTTTGGATCCACTAGGGATCATCTCAATAACATCTTGACCAAATGTGGTCACTAGAGTTGCAAAAATGCACAAAATGTAAAATTTGCTCAAAAGTTGTCAAGCAACTTTTGAGCAAACTTAACAAATTTTTGAAAATCAACTCCCAAATGCTCAAGTCAGTTCAAACTTTTTTTTTAACCATTGGGAGTTCCTATAATAGCCCATTCAGGTGGGTGGTAGGCAAGAGATGTAATTTGTTATTTGAAATCAATAAAATATAACCATTTTCTTGCATTCTAGGAAAAAATATTCATCATGTACGGACAAGTACAACCAGAGAAGCATGTGAATCTGTCACAAGGAGATAGTGGTTTGAAGCTTCTTCATTTTGGTTTTGGTCTCATGCTTTTCTCATTTGTAGGTTACAAGTTACTCAAATTTTAATCCTACTGCCTGGATTATAGGCCCTAAGTGAGGGTTTCTTACAAAATTATTTTTATCTTCACTTTCCACCATGGGAAACTAATAACCCTTGGTGGAAAGCTTAATCTTAGGATTCCCTTTAACATTATGCAAGATAGGGTTCTCAAGTTGTAGGTAAGTGGGAAAGAATTGATGCCCTAGGTGTATATGCACATATATGCATCAATCTTGATTTAGGACAACAGTCATAAATTTTGTCTTGGGATTGATTAGAGACTCTAAGTTAGAGGAGGAGACTTTTGTGCATCCCCTCACATGATCCAATAGTTATTTTGTGCATTGGGTGTACCTAAAGGGTACTTTTAGTGTAATTAGAGGCCTAATTAGGGCTAATTGGTAGTGCAATTTGGTTCACCATTCTGTCTTCTTTTCAATTCCAAATTCCAAGGCTCAAGTCCAAAGCCTTTGGCCATAAAGGGTATCTGAAACCCTGATTAGTTCATGTGGTTGTGTGGAGAAATCTTAGATGAGATGAAAATTCCCTCTGAAAAAGGCTACAAGAAAAAACCTAGGCCTGTGAAGCAACCATGGGGTATGGGTTGTTTTTAAGTGAAAGAACCATTGGAACTAATAAGTAGGAACCTAAATAGACCAAATCTACAAGAATAGGTCACCCATGGTCGTACATGTCATTTTGGGGGTATTCTTGTGATTGAGGCTCATTGGCTTCTGAGACCAACCTAAATAGTTGGTATTGAAGGATTGATAAATCTAGTGATTAGGTTACCCTTGGGGTTTTGGGGTTGTGAGAACCTTAATAAAGTCCTTCTATTACACTTGTGATAAGTGTAAAGCCTTGTGACCATCACAAAGATAACAATCTAGGGTACCTTGCCCTATTTAGAGACCTTAGCCAAGCTTCCAGTTGCCCACTTTGCATCAGAGGGCATGAGCTCATCCCCTTCAGAAGATTTAAACTTTACACCACCTAAGGGTTTCCTAAGCCATAGTTTTAGGAAGCAGACCTTTAGTGGGATTGGATATTTTTCACCCACATGATTCGAAAGAGTCCTTAGATCAGCCCCCAATCCCAGAAGGTTTGTCAAACTCGAGCCTCCTGCTCAAAAGAAGCATACCCCACAAGCCAAGCCAGCCAACATTGTTTGAGGATCTACTACATCTCAGAATACCCAAGTCTCCCATACAATCTATGGGACCAATGCTCCGTCTAGCCAAATCAAACACCCCTAATGGCTGCATACTTCGATCATAGGGGGTCCCTAATGGGATAGTTTCTGGGTGCAACCAAGGATCTTACCACACACCCGGAAAAGATCTACCCCCGATATGAGAACTTAGGTTCATGAACCACAGAAGAACATCTGTGGGCATACAAAGATGCCATAAACTGACACCGGATCCAACATCAAGATGTTGTGACCCAGATGTTCCTTTGTCCTTAGGATAGAATGAGTTAAATTGGTACCTCACCCTTCCCACCAACTCTATCAATAGTTGGAAGGATATGGAAGATGTCTTCCTAGTGGCCTTCCATGTACACATGAACCCATGAACATGGTCTCATAGCTAGTTCATCTCCATTAGAAAGAAACCAAATGAACCACTTGCAACATTTAACCATAGTTCCAATGCACCTTGAAGCGGTGCATGGTTCCTTTTATCCCATCTACTGATGTAACCATCTGGACATACCTAAATGCAATGGACCCCTTCATTGTCACTCTCCTATGGAGAACCACCCCCCCCAATGACCGGGACACTCTACCAAAGGCTTACAACCTAGCCTTGGATTTTTCCTACGGTTTGAACAAAGCTCCTAGCAAGATTGGGAAGAGTATAACTTTCAACATGATACCTGACATAACTTATTACATTGGGGGATACAACCCTAATTAGGCAATGGGTGCCCCAGAAATGGCCATAAACCCACCACCACCGATAGACCAGCAGGCCCAGTACGTATACCTATCGCAAGCACAGATAATACCAGGTCTGGAATTCATTCCTTGGAACCAGCCATAGCAATTGCAACAACCATCGACACAACCCTCTGGAGTACGTTTCTTCCAATTGCCTATGGCTGGAGGATTATCATCCTTGACTCTGATAGCTGCTACCACTTTCCCTAAGAACCAACCACAACAACCATCACACTATGACATGAACACCCAGCTGTCTATTGATGTTGAATCCCTCAAGCAATTATTGTCCTCACTAACTATGGACATGGGATAGCTGAAGGTGGGGTCTTTTTCACCCCACAACCCCAATTCCCAAAGAGGGAATATCTTCTCCGGCCAAAAAAATACCAATGTTGGAGGAAGGAATTACAACAATGGGCCTCTGTCCGACCAACAACAATGGAATAATAACGCAAACACCAGAGGTCCTCCTCTAAACCAAAACACCACCTAGGGTGGTGCTAGACCAAGCCATTCTACATAGCTTGAAGAATTCTACCCCTTGACTAACTGGTGTAGATTGCACGCCACTGGCTCTCACTTTGAGGTGAACTATGCCACTCCATAGAAGGCCATCATGATCGCCCAGCTAGAGAGGTATAAAAATATCGATCCTACTCCTTCAGAGATGCCTACACAAGAACCCACTCATGGTGCCTTCACCTGTGATACTATCTTCTTTGGGACAGACAAGGAAGATGAAGAAGAGCCTGAATTATAGGGGTTCTTTGATGAATCTATTCTAGCCTTTGAGGCCAATTCCTTGACCAACCCTCAAACTCTATACAACACTCAAAGTAAAGCTGGTAAAAGACTAGTTTACATGCCTACTCCTCCCAAAGATACCCCTCAGGACAGCACAACTGATCACTCCTTCCCACTAAAAGGATCTAGCTCTAACCAAGGTAAGGATCTAGATGAGGGAAGCCAACAATTCCTGGGGGAGGTTTAACATCACAAAGGCATTGGAAAGAGCCACCACCTCCATGCCCTTGATGGAGGTTTTTCTGAACTGCCCCTAGCAGAGGAAGTCTCTTCTAAAGCTCTTGGCGAACCTGAAAGCTCTTATTCGCCCACCAAAGACTGTCACTTTTGATGATGCCAATGTGGCTGTCCTCTGGGAAAATACTGAGGAAACTCCCTTCTTACTAGGTCTCAACATACAAGGGAAGAACCTACACAATTGGTTGGTAAATTCTAGTGCTTCGGTCAATATCATGTCTTTATCCATATGCCAGAAGCTTAGACTCCATCCCACACAATCCAAAGGCACAGTAGCCCAGCTAGACAAAACCATTGTAAAAATGGTAGGTGAGCTGAAGAACATCTAGATTCAGATCATCCAAGACCCCCAGATAGAAAGCATCATAGACATCTAGGCGGTGGACATCCCAGAGACTTATGGTATTTTATTGAGTCAAAATTGGTGCAAGGTCCTTAATGGGTATTTCTCCACTGACTTTTCCCACTTGTGGCTCCCTTGGGAGGGAGAATCTAGCCAAATTTGGGTAGAAAGTGAGCCCAGGATGAAACAAGCCCTTACCAAAGTTAGGAGGGTGAATGAAGTCCTCTTCTCTAAGACTTCCCTTAGGGTGTACCAACCCGTAGAAATCCTAACATTTGATTTCACCCCCAAGGAAGATCCCATAGTATCTCAGAGAATCTAGGACCTAGACAAAAAATGAAGGGGTGAGGTTAACTCACACAGTATCAAAACAACTCTTGCTACACTCTTGTATGACACTTGGTGCCAATTTCATTATCGAAAACATTCTAAACTAGAGTGTGAGCCTTGTATTTCCACCAATACCCACTATATCAATGCCCTTTGGGAGAAGAAACACTGATCGGATTTACCTAGACCAAACAATCATTCTAGCAGTATCCCGATGGTGTCGCTGGTCCACGAATCCCAGCCATAGGCTTCTCCAGAGAAAAATCTCACCCACTCACCATCAGAGCCAGAGGGAACTCCTCCCATCCTTCTCAAAAATAATATAAAGGCCACTTTGCCTTCCCAGCCCCAGAAAATGAATAATGACTTGTGGACCCTGAAGTTCGACGAGTCCCATTCTAAAAAAGGTTGTGGGACCAAAGTGGAATTAATCAACCCATGAGGGAAATCCTTCCTCACATCTTACAGGCTGTAGTTCAATTGCATGAACAACATCACAGAGTACAAGGCTTTTATCCTTGGACTCCTATTTTCATTAAGGAAAGGAATCACCTGCCTTTGGGAACTGGGTGATTCAGAGTTGATCGTTAAATAGGTCCAGAGCCAATACACTTGTCATGATAAAAGGTTGGCCACATACCGCAACTAGGCATGGAGCCTCATTGAATATTTTGATGCCTTTTTCATTGAACTCATTCCTCAGAAAATAAACTACATTCTGGATGCCATTGCTATATCTACCAACACTCTTGAGCTAATGGTTGGCTCCCAGCTCTGAAATTTCTCCATTGAGATGGTCCCCACCTCATTCATTCTAGACAATGTCACCCACTTTAAGGTCTTTGAGGATGAAAAACATATCCTGGCCTTCATGGCCAATGTTGGCATCTTCATGGACTAGATAGTGGAAGAAAGACATCATGAAGATACTGGGCAGAGTGAAGAAGATGACAGGATCATAGACTTACTAATTAGGGATGATAGTGGTAGAATGTATCTTTGACTTGGACCCTCGGGGCTAGGAAAATATATCATCCTCCTCTGAGGGAGGAAAATTTGAGAAAGTTAACATTGGCTAGGATAGTGAAGAAAAATTGGTACACCTTGGCACCTCCTGCTCCCCAGAGGAGAAGGAGAATATTCTCCTGTTTCTCTAAGAATACATTGATGTAGTTGCGTGGGGGTATGAGGATTTGAAAACCTACAACACATCCATCATGACCCATACCATCCCACTAAAACCTGATGCTAATCCTTTCTGGAAAAAGCAAAGACCAGTAAACCCACTAATTGAGCCTCTAATCCATCAAGAGATTTAGAAACTGCTGTGAGTCCAAACTATATTTCCTATCCAACACACTACTTGGGTTGCCAACCTCATCCCTATAAGGAAGAAAAGTAGTGATATCTGCCTTTGCATAGATTTTCACAATTTGAAAAAGGCATCTAAGAAGGATAATCACCCTCTCCCCTCATTGGATGAGGTATTTCAAAGCATGAATGTATCACAGATGATTTCCTTCATGGATGGCTACTTGGGGTATAACCAGGTCATGGTTAAGTACGAAGATAGAGACAAAACAATGTTCACCACCAAGTGCGGAATGTTTGCATATTCAGGATGCCCTTTGGCCTGATCAACATAGGGGAAAATTTTCAAAAGGCTATGGACATTGCATTCAAAGGCCTAATAAACTAGTGTATAATAATCTACATGGATGATTTGACCATCTTTTCCTGAGACAGTTGTGATCATTCTACCCACATCACCCAAATTTGTGAGAGATGTCGTCGATATGGAATATCCCTCAACCCTAAGAAATGTGTATTTTGGGGTCACTAAAGGGAAGCTACTTGGGTATATTGTCTTTGTGAAGGGTATATCCATTAACCCTGAGATAGTTGAAGAATTGCTAAATCTACAGATGCGCGACAGCAAGAAGGAAATGAGATCTTTCTTCGGAAAGATAGACTTTGTCCGGTGATTCATCACTAGATTCGCTGAGATAGTGAAACCACTCAAGGAATTGATGAAGAAAGATACAAATATTGAGTGGAGCCCTGAAGCAAGGTGGGCATTCACCCAGATTAAATAAATGATTGTGGAGGCACCAGTCTTGGCTAGTCCTAACTATTCCCTCCCTTTTCACATATACTCCTTTACTTTGCGCATTATACCATAGCAGTTTTGACCCAAAAATTTGAAGGGGAAGAACGACCAATAGATTTTATGAGCTCCCCCTTTATAAATGATAAAGTCTAGCATTCATCATTTGAAAAGCAAACCTTTTCTCTTTTTTTCACCGTGAATAAATTCTAGCATTATATTCTCAGGAGAAAAGTATACGCTATCATCCTGGACCAGGTTATTAAGTCTCTACTCTTATAGAGTGAGTTGGGTGAATGATGGGGGAAATGGATGGCCATCCTCTAAGAGTATTATTTAGAAATGCAACCCATGAAGATAGTCCGAGGTCAAGGACTATGTAGAGCGATGACCAAAGGAAATCCAGATATTGAATACCAAACCTATATAGTGGAGTCCATCACTCAAGACCCATGGTATACTAACTTGGTATACTTATTATTGAACAAAAGATACCCAGAGGGGCTCCCCCCAAAACAAAAATCATACCCTATAGTTGAAAGGTGCACACTCCATGATAAAAAAATGGAACTCTTTCTTGTAGGAACTATGAAGGGGTATACCTCCGGTGCATTGATAGGGACCAAGCTATGAAAATGATTGAAGAATTTCATGGGTAGTTGTTAACCGGGCATGGCTCAGCTGATGCCACTTCCCATTAGATCCTCTGGGCTAGATACTATTGGCCCTGTATCTTTAAGGATGTATACACTCATGTTAGGAGATGCCATACTTACCAAACAGTGACACATCATGAGAAGAACCTGGCCATGCCTTTGCAGCCGGTCTTTGAAGCTAGACCCTTCGCCCAATGGGCATTTGAATTTATTAGGAAAATCAACCCCAACTCATCTTCCAACCACCAGTACATTCTAACTACTACCCATTATTGCACCCAATGGTCTGAAGTGATTCCTTGCAAAAAAAACACAGCATACGTGGTCAACAAATTCCTGGAAGAAAACATAGTCACCCAATTTGGAATGCTATTTTCTATAGTGTGTGATAATGGTCTGGAATTTTCTTCAGTGCAATTACTCGAATGGACCTATGAAAGAAAGATCACCCTGAAGTTCTCCAGCAACTACTACCCAAAGGGTAATGGTGTTGCTGAATCAACCAATAAAAATCTAATTTAGGTGATCAAACGTCTATTAGAAAAAAACCCCCGGGGCTACCACCAAAAGCTTAGGTTCGCCCTTTGGGAAGATCACATCAGAATAAAGGCAGCCCTATGAACATCCCCATTCCATATGGTTTATGGCCAAAATCCAATATTCCCCATCAACTTATAGATCTCGGTATTATAGTTTATTCAGGAATTCAGCAACTGGGACAATATTTTGGAGGTTTATATTTTAAACATGGTGTGAATGGAGGAACAAAGAGACACATCCCTTGAACATTTCATGTATCATAAAGTTGCAGTAAAATGATGGTTGGACTAAAGATCCTAGTACAAGGCCTTTCAGATTTTAGACCTGGTCCTCTTGTGGGACAAGGCCCAGGAAAAGAAGGGAAAGAACACTAGCTTTCAGTAGCTCTGGCTCGGGCCATATCTGATATCTGAGATCTACGGGGAAAATACTTATCATCTCAACACAATGACTAGAGAAGCTGTCCCATTGCTTGTTAATGGGCAGTTTCTCAAACACTATTTTGAGTAAGGTAGGTGATGATTTTTCTGAAGTTGTACTATATGTAAAGTTCTTGCTTGTAAATATCTTTCCCGGTGCTCTATTTGGAGTACCTTGTCCTTGTAAATAGTTTGTCAGTTGTTTCATTTTCTTTCATTTTTTGGGTTCCCAGCGTGTTTCCTTCTTCTTGTAGGCAGGTATGTTTTGCATAAAATCTAGTCTTTGGAATGGTACCTTGTGTATCTCGTTGAATTTAAAATCTATTGTTAGCATAGTGGAATTTGTTCGCGCTCCAAAGTTATTGTGTAAGTATGGTAAGAGGTTATAGGTAATCTTCATTAGATTCACATCTTGACAGTCTAGACACTATTCAAAAGAAAATTCAAGAAGCAAGTAATCAGACACCTTGAGGGCAGATCATTCACACTAGTTGTTGACCAAGTATGAAAATCATTAAAATATCCTAGGCCTAGAACTTTCTCTCCTATTTAGAAATTTAAAAGTAGGTGGCAAGGTGAAAGAAGTACCACCATTAAAATTGGCTAAGCTTAAGTTTCACAGTGAAAGAAGTACCGCCTTCCCACCTAGAAAAGAAAAATAAAAATAAAAGAACTAAAGAATAGAGAATTCTAGTATTCGGGGGAAATGTGAAAGATATGACAACATTGGTTTGATTTACTCAGTGCCTCCTCTCTACTTCTCCTGGAGGTCATTGGCTTGGTTTTCTTTCAAATCACACACTTCACAACTGACCAAGGGCTAAAAGATTGAATCATTGACGAGTCTAATTTTCTCAGACGCCTCGCGCCTTGCAAGTAGAATGCTCCAGGTAAAGATTAATCCTAGTTTTTCTAACCAAAGATTCTGAAGTTCTTGAATGTGCTAAGGCATTCTTCCCAAATAGTCGCCATTTGTTATGCCCTACATACCTGTCCCAACATTTTGTAGGGAAAATGTTTGATCCCCCTTTTCGCTTTTTCTTTTCCTTGTTTTCTTTGTTTCCCTCCAGGATCTTTTTCCATGATGGTTGTTTTTTCTTTTTCTTTTGTTTTATTTTGTATCCAGGACCCAGTCCTGGAGGTGATTTGTTCTTTTGAGTCAGCCGAATCCCAGACTCTAGGATTCTTTGTCATCATATCTTCTTTTGTGAGAAGATGTGGCTACATGGAATCCCAAGGCTCAGAGTCTGGAGGTTTTCTTGTTACGGAGTTTATGGAGAGAAAGAAACACATTTTACCTAAGGGGTATAAATAGAAGTTACCAGTCACTTTCACATTTATCATGATTAAACACTCAGAGAAATTAGAGTGATTCAAAGGCAATTAAGGAAATTTAAATAGCATTTTTCTATGTGCTTAGTGATTAATTAATAATGATTTGCAGTGCTTGTTCATGGTTACTTAAAGGTTAACTTGTTGCAGAGCACCCCCCATGCTCATCTTTCTTACATTCCCCATGTTTCCAGGTAGGCCTTAGGCTCTCTTCTCTTTGGTTTCTAGTTTTCTAGTTTTTTGGTTTTTTGGTTTTTTGCTTCTATCTCACTTGTTTTTTGTTCTGCTTTCATTTTTCTGTGTCTTTGCATTGGCTTTTCTGTCACCTCCCGTTGGTGGGACGGTTCTGCCAGAGGGTTGTCCACCCTCTATGCAATGGTAGTTTAGATGTAAGTACTTTGTGTATTTTGTAGAATAGTGTAAATATCGCTGTATACTCTATAAATTTTGTAGTCCTTCTTTATATATTTGTATATATGTCTATTTTTTGGTCGACCTACGAGTTGTGCTTTGGCCCTCGTAGTGCTTCAGCCCTCTTTATATTATGTGTATCCCCTATGCATATCCTTTTGTTTGTTTCAAGATCATCACGCTCCATCACGTCTAAACCATGTTGTCGAGCTCGTCAAAGAGGTATTCACCACGGTTTGAACTTGGCACCTTGCTAGTTCAAGCTATGGTAGCTTTCTCTCTCCTCTATCATGTTGCATTAATGGTGGGATTGATTTCCCATGAGAAAGAATTCAAATTCCATCCCATATGGCATTTACTTGCCCCCATATCAGCCCACTTGTCACCATTAATGCCATTACACCGCTTGTCTCGTGGCCACGTGATGACCCATGTCAGCTAAGTATGTCTCTCTACTGGTTATGTCAACAATGGCTAGTTCTTCTAGACTCTAGGTGTTGAGAAGCCCCTGGGTCTTCATTCCATTTTTTTGCCTAAACTTATGCCCCGGAGCCTCGGGTGTTTTTCAGAATCCTATCCTTGATGACTTTAATATTCCAGGATTTTTTATGCATGCTCACACTTTTGGAGAGGTGTGAAATGTTGGTGAAACCCCTAGAGTCCCTAAAAGTGTTATTTCTATCATATCATGTATTTAAAATTTTCTGGTCTTGCAAGTTGTAGATAGATCGATCAAAATGTCTGAAGTCATCGCTCCTCCTGGTAGCCTAGAGCTGCCAATTACCTCCACTCAGGAAGCTACAAAAACTAAGGATAAAAAGAATCCGGCCAAATTGCTGCTAACCTCCAAGTACCTAAAGGAGGGTGTTCTCATAGGTTCCAAGGTGGAGTCTAAGTTGCAAGAGATAACAGACACAGAGCCTAGACTATAGGCTAAAATGTAGGGGTTGGTCCAAGCCATATACCAATAGTGGACCGCTAGAGACACATATGGAAAACCATATGGCCGCCTTCAGGATTATTAAAGCTGCAAGTTTTCCCTACTTGGTGCAAGCACTGGAGATAAAACTCCAGCTGGCGACGCTCTATAATGCCTCCACTTGGGTTATTTTTCTCGCCGATCCCCGACCGCTACACTATCCGGCGACTATTGTCAATCTAGACGCAACTACTTTTTCTTTGGGGTTGGGGATCCCTCAATTCAAGGAAGCCATTTTCATCTCCCGAGCCATGTCATTAAAGGAGTTTGAGTAGGCTTCCCTTCTCTCTCAGATAAATCTCAACACCTACTGGTTGAAGTCCCCAAGAAGGGACTATAGAAAGATGAAGCTAGAGATTCCCTGCGGGGATTTCAAAGCTTGTATCCAAGAAGGCATTATATTTCTATCCAGGCTCTTTGGTGAGACCCATGCCTAGGATTTCTCAGCATGGATGTATTACTTTCTATACTGTATCACCACCCATAATCAGACCTTCAATTGGGCAGTCATCATTGCCAACTACATGGACACACAGCTGAAGAGCATCCTCCAGACCTCAAAGTTCCACATGACATCCTACGTACTATGGGCACTGGCCCAAAATAGACCTTCTTTTCAAGGTTTGTAGACAATGGGAATTCTTGGGAATAGGCTCGACCAGTTGACACCATGGGATCATTATCCCCAGGTCCAGTTGGAATGAAGCTTCCTAAATTTTTACAGGGTAAATGATGCATTCATATACCATAATATTTTGACACTTGCCCGGGATTTTGGATATTGGTTATCAAAAGAGGTGATGAACCTAGTGAGTACTTATGAGAATTACTTTATTCAATTCTAGCAGCACACATGCATTCGGGTGACTGGCTTCTCCGGGAAACCCTATCTTCTTCCTTGATATTACAAGGATAGAATTATTCATTTAGAATTCTACAGACAGATTCTAGAGTTGCACGCCCTCTTCACATTAAAGAAGGTTACCAATGTCCCATTCCCAATCTCTTGTGGGAACAATTCTTGCAACCTTGCCATGGTGAAAGATGCAGACAATGAAATGAAGAATCTGGGACTTGTGGAATTCCACCATACTAGAAGAAATTTTGATTCGCTGGGTAAGATAGCAATGACACTTCCCTGGGCGTCCCCGCCACACAAAGATGATATTGAAGATTTTTGGGCAAATTGCCAGGATAGTTTAGATATCTGGGTCCTACCAAGATTCACGGATGTCCAAAGGCTTGATGAAATCCCTCGACCTTCAGGGTTTCCCGAAGGGCTTTTCAGATGATAGGCCCGTAGAGGACCCATTGTATAAAGAAAAGGGGTTAGATAAATTAGATCTCCCTCTAGTAGATTGGGCCACCCCAGTGGATTTAACAATTGAGGGGGTATGCCACCCCATTATAGACAATAGTCATAAGTATTTTGAGCGGGTGTGTCCAAAGAGCACCCGAAAAGGATCAATTCTTTTGAGGTTCGCTTCGACCTCTAGAGTTGTGGGACCCAACACAAGAAAGGGAAAGGAAAAAGAAGATAGCCTAGCCCAAGTACCTCCCAAGGGTTTGTTCCCCATAATAGAGAAAATATAAGAGAAAATGGAGGCATTGAGGTTGACAAGCCAAAAAATAAGTGCACAACTATCCCAGGGCCTCCTCGCAACTCCAATACCATCTACTCGCCTGATGGGATCCCCATCATTGGCAACACTGATGAGTAGGCAGAGGTTCACCATGGTAGAGTCTGTGAACATTCTAGATGTCAAGGCCCCACTATAAAGAAAGAAGAAATAGAAGGTGGAGCCCACCCCAAGTGCAGTTGCAGGCCCTGGTATGCCCAATGTATCCTAGTAGATGTCAGTTCAGATTCCCCTGAACTGAATCAAATTTTAGCTACCTCTCCCCAACACAACAATTTTGATGATATCTTCGGGATGGACAAGCTCATGAAACTTCATGGGGATATAGATCATGCAGTAGAATAAATCGCCTCTCAAGGAAAGGAAGAGATCCCCACTGAAAAGGAAGCCTCGGAGGAAGAAACTACCACAGAGAAAGAAGTCTACAAAGAAACACAAAAGGAGCCTGAGGAGGAGAAAAACATCAGTTCAAAAGACTAAGAAAGAACCAAGGAAAATAGCGGACAAGCAACTAATGACTGGGGAAACTGGACCTATGGGATCAACTGTACCCCCATCCATCACACTCTAGATGCCTTTGGTTACTCTAGGTGGCGAAATTCCTTGGAGCACATTTAGGGAGGTGATCACAATAGCCCAAACATTGAACCTAGGCCAGAGGCCTCTGTCGCCTCCAGAAGATGTTCCAATAGAGGAAGATATCCCAGTGAATTATGTCGAAGAAGAACAACATCAACAAGATGAGGGGAAAATCCCTAAGGATATAAATGTTAATTTGCCCGATGCTGAAAAGGATGGGGAAATCCCTAAAGATATAGGTGATGTTTATACCGGTGGAGAAGAAGCACCAAACATCATAAAAGAAGATGCCAACAAGGAGGAAAACACTGGGGCCTCCGAAGAGCAAGAAAAGGAACAAGAATAGGAAAATAAGAAAGAGCCCGATAACATTGTAGACACCAGGAATGTACCACCAGACTCTGAAGGGAGTCTCGACACCCAAGCCTTAGCAGAAAAGACACCCCAGCAACCCAAATGGCTGATGGAATCTAGAAAGAGGAAGGCACCGATGGTTGCAATAGGTGTTCCACTCTCCCTGGGAGAAATGATGGCCCAAAATATAGAGGCTAAAAAGCCTAAAATAGGCTGAATCATCCATACTCTCTGGACTAATCCAAAAGAAAGCATGGTTGCAACAATTGCAACACCTCTTCCAAATGTAGATGCATTGGTGGTAAGGCCTGATGATTATGTGATCACAGAGGTAACACAATGGAGGAGAGATAAGTAGGGTGAGTTGGACCTATTGAGAGAGACCACCAAAGTGGTGAAGGCCCAATATGATAAATAGGCCCAATGTGATAAATAGGCCTAGAAGTTGAAGGAGGAAAAAGAAAAGAATGAGAATCTCCTCGGACTCCTGACAAAACTCATGCAGCCCTTGGCCAAGATCCACCCAGAATCTTCTACCTCTGGATTACTGCTTGCATAGGGTGATGTGGATACTCTAAGGGCCATGAAGAAGAAGGCATGGGCTGTGGACGGGTGGATCATCAAGAAGATAGTCACCATAGTGAAATATTTAGTGGTATCACTCCTGGATCTCTATTAGATCAACAATCTATTGAATCATGTGAATGTCTCCACTACCCTATGGGAGGGAGACTTAGAAAAATATGAAGGGTGGAAGATCGGGTTGGAAGAGGTCTTGAGCACCAAGGAAGAAGCTATCACATAGGTAGAGATTTTTGGGGAAGAATCATTCGAGTCCTTCTGGGCCCAATACTCTAGACTTGGCCTCAAGATCGAGGTATGCAAGGAACTGGTTACGGCCCTAAGAGAGAAATTAACTACAGCCCAGTATCCTTTGGGCCTATTTAAAGCATTCATGGTAAGCGTGTCTCAAGTTGACCCCTTCACCACTAGAACATGCACCCTAGAGGATTATGTCCTCAGTACTTGTATGATAAGTTAATGGAGTCCCTATATCATTTTATCGAGGAATTCAACCAAGGAAGGTTATCAAGATTATCTAAGATGATGCTCCAAGCACATGATGTCATTAAAATAGTAGATGAATTCTGGAATGGGGATAGAGAGGTTGAGGAGAAGTTTAAAGCCATCTGCGACCATTGGAATGACATTAAGGACATAGATGAGGATGTCATCAACAAAGTTTTGGAGGCATTTAAGCATAGCAAAGGGCAATAAGGTTCTCCCAATTCTAGAGATTTTAACTAGTAGGGTACATTTTAAACATTCTCTATTCTTTGAGTGCAAGCTCTCAGATCCCGTAGTCCTAGATCCAACAATTTTGTATTCTTTTGATGACCTGTGTCCAGGTTCCCTAGAGGTGATCGATCATTATCAGGCAGTTAATAAGGGTGTTAGAAAGTAGGTGACCCCAATAAGGCATGTCAACTTGAGGGATGGTTCTAAGAGATGGCCTTCCCAAAGTACTGCTACAACATTAAACACCTGGTGCATCAAAGACAGTGAGCCACTTTTACATTGATGAGGCATGTAGCCTCGAACACTGAGGGATCAGATTTCTTCTATTCTTCCTCTAGCTCTCTTCTTGAGGCTAATTCTTCCATATCTCATTTCTTGTCTTCTTTTTTTGATCTGTTAAACCTCTACTCCTTTCGAGGTTGTTGTAATGTAGTGCAAGTAGTACCGTCCATCAAAAATTGTATTTTATTGATTGATTATAAAGTTAAGTTAGGTTAAGTTTAGGGCAAGTATGTGTATAAATAACAAGTCTGACCTCATTCCAAGGGTCAACAAAATTGATGACTTTGCAGTCCATAGCATTAGCATTTCAATATTTCATTTCTTGTAGTTTTAGAGCTCAATGCTCCTTAGTTTTTAGAAGCTCTCAGTAGATAGATGCTCCCTTGGAGCCATTATTGTACACACTAGTGCTGCTGGAAAATATGTTAATGAAGAAAGAAGAGTTCTGGCAATGAATTTGTTACCGTTTAGATCTCTAGGTTAATGTTATTTTGTGATGTATGTTTCTAATGTCCCTTTCTCTGTTGTTTTAAGTAGATTAAAAACCTTCTTTTTCCCTCACTATTGAGTATATATGAAGTGATGGTTCTGTATGTATTCAATATTTAGTGTAGCATGTTAGAGCATGGTTGATGTTTTAAATGTATTTGCATGACTATAAGTAGAATGAATACTCTCTAACCTTGGCATATCTTTTCAAGTTTCTTTGATAATCCAGGTGCCTGCAGGAAACCCTGACCTAACAAAATCCCTGGAGAAGATGAGACAAGAAAACACGCTATCCCCATGAACAAAACATTCACACTCCAAACTTAGCTCCTGCACTGTCGAGACCCAACTCTAATGTGCTTGAAGGCCTAGATAATTTATTCCCTAGACAACCTTTACAGGAAAAGTTGGTCGGTACCGCAGTACCTAGTGACAACTTACATTCTACTGGAGGATGAGTCAAAAAGCCCCATCAATATGTTCTTCATCAATGGAGTCACCAGATATACTTGACAGGGAAAGCTCTTCTAGGTCTATACTATGCAATCAGTATATCAAAGAGAGCATATCTTGAAAAAAAAATTCCAAATTTGTGGTCCCACCGGGCGTGCCAGAATTGTTATACATTAAATTTGCACCATAGGTCAACCTCTCATAGTCTTGATAATATAGTATAACATGGGAATAAGTTCCAGGTGTGTGTGTGTAGAAATGTGTGTGTATATTTGGGTACCTGATGAAAACAACACAAACACTCAATAGGTCATTGCATTAGTCCAAATGGTTAGATAAAATATTCAAAACCACTAATATCGGCCTATTGCCTTCTAACTAAAAAGAGTGTAATTCATAACATACTAGCCCTCATAATATGCTATAAATCAGTGACCAATACTACTCTAACATGAAGGATTTAAATCAAATTTAAGCTAAAAAGATGAAAAAGCATGTAATCTAGCTTTAAAAGATGAAACTAAAATGATGAATTGGCATGAAATAATAGATGAAATGTAAGTCTAGGATGAATCTAACAACATAACAATGTAATTTTGATCTAAGGTGAAGGCTTATTTTCTCTCAAAACAGGCTTCTATTTATAGAAGAATGGGAGAGAGAGATGGGGGACAAGGTTCATTTATGAATTAGGAGACCCATAAATGAATATGTAAGAGCCATTAATGCCCAAGGCATTAATAAGGCATGGGAGAGACATAGGCTTAAGGTATTCATATTAATGAAGGTCTTAATGAAGCATGGGAGAAAGGCTTGAGAAAATGGA
>MU223107.1:591176-650238 GCA_018584345.1 Thuja plicata | reverse complement strand
ACCAACGCTTCATATTCTGAGATATTGTTGGTGCATGGAAACATTAATTTGTAAGATTTGGGAATCTTATATCCTTGTGGAGTAATGAAGAGAACTCCGGCTCCAAATCCTTGTTGAGTAAATGACCTGTCAAAGTACATCTTCCATGAATGTTCAGTGAGATGCATGATTGTTTCATCTGGAAATTCAATTAGCAATGGTGTATCATCCTGGAGTGGTGAATTGACCAGTTGATCTACAAGTACCTATCCTTTAATATCCCTCTGTTCAACATACTCAATGTCAAATTCACTTAGAATGAGGACCCATTTGGAAAAATGGCTTGTTAATGTTGTTCTACTTAAAAGATACTTTAGAGGATCGATCTCAGCTATGAGCTTGACTGTGTGCAAGAGCATGTAGTGTCTTAATTTCTATGATGCGAAGACAACTGCTAAGCATGCTTTCTCAATAATGCTATAATTGAGCTCATAAGCGACTAGAGTTCTACTAATGTAGTAGATAGCTCTCTCTTTCTTTGTTTCATCCTCTTGCGCCAGTAATACTCCTAGTGATGTAGCTATAGCTGAAATATATATGAGCAAAGGTTTTCCATGAATAGGTGCCATAAGAATTGGTGGAGAAGCCATGTACACCTTTGATTCCCTGAAGTTGGTTTCACAATGTTCATCCTAGTTGAATGTAACCCCTTTATGTAGTAGCTTAGTAAAGGGTTGTGCCTTATTTGCAAGTTGGGACATGAATCTCCTGATATACTAGAGCCTTCCTTATAGTGTCCTCATTTGACTAATATTATGTAGAGGAGTCATTTCTAGAATAGATTTTACTTTTTCTGGATCTACCTCGATTCCCTTTGCTGACACTATGAATCCTAGGAGCTTTCCTGATTGAACCCCAATGGCACATTTCTTTGGATTGAGCCTAAGTTGGAATTGTTCCATTCAATCTAATATCTTTCCTAAATCTGCAATATGAGTACCTCTTTCTTTGGATTTAGCCAGTGTGTCATCGACATAGTCTTCCATGTTTTTGTGCATCATGTCATGGAATATGGTTGTCAAAGCTCTTTGATATGTTTCTTTGGCATTCTTTAGCCCAAATAGCATGATGTTCTAGCAAAATGTTCCCCATGCACATGTGAATGCAGTTGTCTCTTGATCCTCAGGGGAAATCTTGATTTGATTATAACCTGAGAATCCATCCATTAAGGAATAAATCTGGTAGCTAGCTGTAAGGTCTATGATCATGTCAATATTTGGTAGAGGGAAGTCATCCTTCGAACATGCTTTGTTGAGGTCCCTGAAGTCTATGTATATCCTAATAGATTTATCAGTTTTAGAAATAGGGACCACATTAGAGGTCCAAGCTGCATAGGAAATGACCTGAATGAATCCAGCTTTTAACAACTTTTCTAATTCTTCTTTCACTAGTAATGCAACATGAGGCTGCTTTTCTCTATGTTTTTTCTTCACAGGTTTGATCCCAGGAGCTATAGATAAGTGATGCATAATGAGATTGGGATCTAGCCCTGGCATATCAGTGTAGGACCAGGCAAAGTTCATCTTTTTCTCCTTCAATAATTCTGTGAATTGTACCTTCTCTTCTTCTGGTAGGGATTGTGCTAGATGAACTATCTGAGGATCGTCAACAGAACCCAAGTTCACTGGCTATGTTGGTTCAATTACTACTCAAGATCTTTCCTGAAAGTGTTCAGGGAGGATATTAAGAGTCTCATCCTTTGGCACCTCTGAGAATTTTTCACCATCAGATACATCTTTTTTCTTTACTATTTTGGGATCTGATACTGCCATAGAGTGGTTTTCACCATCAGTCCACTTTTTATTTTTATTTTTCAGCTTGTGACTAAGAAAATTGATATCTTCCTATGACATGTTCTCACTCCTTTCATTGGTGGAAGAGGGAAGAGGTTCACAAGAATTAAGATAACAAGCTAGGGAGTGGTCATTGGGAAAGTCAAGCATAGGTGTAGGATCTATTTTAGGCCAATCAATTAGGTCTAGTAGTACCAAATTTTAGGGAGTCAGATTCTGAGAAGGACAGTGTTGTGTTAGCATCAAAATTGTTAACCGACATGACACAGTCTGTTAAGTTAATATCTTTGATGTTTAGATCTATAAGAGTGAGATCATTGTTAAAAGGGTCATTGTCAGGCATATATGGATCAAACTCTAATGACTCATCAGTAGATAACTCATCATCATCATCTCTTTGTAAAAGGAGGCTACTTGCTTGTAGTCTATGAAATTCTCATAGAGTTATGTATTCACTAGTGTCTCCATCAATGATTGGAGGAAGGAACTCTTCTTCTGCTTTAGGAGGATCAGTGTTATTGAAAGGGATGTTAGGTCACCTACTAGGAGCTATGGGAGCTGCAAACATGTGAATCGTGTCTATCCCAATTTCTTTAGAAGAAATAGATAACCGATCATACTCATAGTCATGAGAGTCTGTGACATCATCATCAGATCTGTTCAAATATTCAACAATGTTTATTTGATGGACTCAGTTAGCTGCTTGTAGATCAAAGTGAGGTAGATCTAGGACATGTGTAATAGTGACCAATTGCCCCCAGTTAGGATGTAAACTCTATGGCTGGGGTTCCTCTTGAGTGATCGTAGCTATGGTGTCTCCTACCTCTTGAATGGGCGGTTGTTCTAGCAAAGGAGTATGAAGATCCTATGGTACCTCAAAACTAGGTATGTAGCGTTCTCCTTGATATTCAAGATTCTCTATACCAATATGTAGTAATCTCTCATAAAGCCATGGGTCTGATACTATTTCATCTATTTTATCACTCTCTGCTTCAGAAGTTGGACTCTACTTTGAAGTAGGTTTGTTGGTTTGAGTATTAAAGCCCAATCCTATTTTATCTCTATTGAGGAAGAACTCCATGGGTATAGGTTCAATGATCCCTCATCCTATGTCATTCAAAGGCCCTTTTCCTTTGTATCCCATTTGTCTGAGGAAATGATATCACTTTCCATACTGTTCTGGGGATATCTTTACATTTTTGACCTCAAAGTCTACTGGTTCTCCTTTGTAAAGATAATTTAAGACTGCCTTCTCTTCTATGTTATCTGAAGAAGACATGGATGCCTTTATCATACTAGTAGCCTTGTGTACTTCTACTTCCTAGACTGCGAGAGCTGTGAATGTTGATGATGGTTTTCCATAGGATCTTGGTGATACTGGAAGTTCTATTAGGGAGGGAGTCAGGTCCAACTTGTATTCTCCCATACCTATTTCTTGAAGTTTCAATGTCTTGATAAATCCCTTCATGACCATGTCTTTGGTATTTTTAGGAGTAACTACATCCATAGCCTCCTTGTTGTGTGGGAACATGCTACCTGCTTTAATATTGTTGCAAGCATAGTTGGCATCCACAGGAATTGTCACCTCTATTCCATTATGTGGGAATTTGATGCATTGATGATAAGGGGATGGTACAACTTACATCTCATGGAGCCATGGTCTCCCTAGTAGAATGTTGTAGGCTAGTGGTAGATCCAGAACTTGACATATAACATCTCTTTCAGTTGGTCCAACTCTGATGGGTAGACAAATAATACCTCAGGAGGATCCTTCTTCCTCATCATATGCCTTGATGGTTATATTATTTCTAGAGTCAATTGTTTTCTCTGAGAGGCCTAGCCTCCTGACAAGATCCAGTGTATAGATATTTAATTCGGTGCCTCCATCTCTCAATACACATCTAACATGGGTTTTATGAATAAGAATTTTGATATGGAGGGGTTGGTTGTGTGGATGGGTTAATGACTTGTCATCCTCCCTAGAAAAGGAGAGGCAATGTGGCACTAAGATGTGATTGACCATAGCTTGGAATTTATCTATATCTATATCCTTTGGAACATTATCTACATGTAGAGCTTGTTCTAGGATTTCTGTATGCACAATGGATATTTTGAGTAATTCAAAGATGGAAATTTTGGCAGCAGTTCTTTGCAATTGATCCACCAAGTCATATTTTGCTCCAGGGATAGTGACCACATGTTTTGCTCCTTGTTTAGGAATAGTGATAATAGGAACCTTGGGTGTGGATATCAGTTTTGGAGGTCCCTTGATCGTAACCTGTGCTTGGCTCTGGGTTACAGTGTTTGTAGAGGATGAGGCTCCTTTGATGGTGACCATGTTGATAGACTCATTTTTAATGTTGAGCCTATTGATCACATTGTCATTCTTGGAATAGGTGTATTTTACCTCAATACCTTTCCCTTTGGATGTTTCTACTTGATTGTAATTGGGAAAAGGTTTGTTAAAGGCTGTGTGATCTTCATTCATAGTGTGTCCATCCACCTTGATCTTACCCCCTTCAATGAGGTTCTGGATAACATGCTTCAGCTTGAGAGAATTATTTGTCTTGTGTCCTTTATTTTTGTGGAAGACACAGTAAGAGTTATCATCCCACCACCTGGGTTTGACCATTGGTTCCCAAGGTTTAGAATCAGGAATCGTAAGGACTTTGTTATCCACCAATGTTTTTAAGATGGTCTCAAGAGGTTCTCCCAAAGGTGTGAATGTTCATTGGGGTTTTGAATTCCATGTTCGTCCCTTGTCATTATCATTGTTGGTTTTGGAAATGGGAGGTGTTATTTTAGCCTCCTTACTTGCTTGCATACCATTGGTGAGATTGAATGCTTTGTTTTTAGAATTAATGTTGGATGCATCAACCACTCCATTATTAACAATATTTTTATTTTACTTCCACCATTTAGGCTTGGAGTTGGAGCTACTGCCTTTGTTTTCATTTTGAAGGGTGATCTCCCCCTTTTTGACCATAACCTCTTTGATATGGAGAGCATTCTTAATCATCCTATCGAAGCTAGGAGAATCTTGCATTTGGAGAGCATAGCTCAATTCAGGTATGAGATTATTAACAAAGATCTCCATATTTTCCATTTCAGGGATGACTCTTGAATATCGTGAAAAGATCTTCCTCCATCTTTGTAGGAAGTGCGTAAAGGATTCTCCTATTTTCTACTTGGTGTTGCATAGATCCATCATGGTGATGTCATGTTGAATGTTGTAGGAGTAATGCTGAATGAACCATTGCATCAACTCCTCAAATGTTTTGACTTTAGGATTCAATTTTTAAAACCACTCCATGGCATTTCCTCCTAGACTTCCTGGAAAGAGTCGCATGAGGTAAGTGGGTTCATGCATATACTCAATGCTAAGAGCAAACAATTCCCTCACATGGTCATGTGGATCGGTTTCCCCAGTGTACTTGTCATATTTTGGTCTTGCCACATTAGGAGGAAACGGGACCATAGTGATACTTTTATCGAAAGGAAAGGGACAAATGGTGTCCAAAGAGTATTTTTTTTTATTTGTCCTTCTCTTGCTTGAGGTTTGTGAGCTCGGTTTGCATTTGATTGAGCTATTTGGTAAGGATAGATATGGGGTTTGGTACCTCCTTTTCTTTGAGATCATTCACATCGTAATCCTATGGTAATTTTACACCCATGGATGCTAAATGGAGGAAGTATTTTTCCTTGTCATCTCTAATTATTCATTCTAATAGCTTGTGGACTCTTTTGCTTTGTTTTAGCTTCTCGTATTCATCTTCAGGGATTTCTTCATCACTCTTTGACCCAAATGGATTACTTTCAAACCTGGGTCTTTCTTCCTATTCCATGCCTATGGATTGTGCTTGTTTTCCATCATCGTAACCCTCAAAGGCCTTACTCTAATCGTTAGTGTTGCTACCCATTTGAGGTGAATCAAGATCGAATAGAGAATTGCAAGAAGTTTCTCCTTGAAAGTGTGATGTTTTAGGAGGCACTCTTGATCCTTTAGTTGTGTACTTATTGTGTCTCATGTTAACCATGAAGTTTGTTTCTCAACTTCGTCAATGTTTCTCAATAGTGTTAGCAAGGATTCCAGATCATTCAAGTGGGTGTGTCTATGTAGAAGTCACTATTTTTTTGTTTGGTGGATGTAAATGATTCCAACGTTAGAGGGTTAGAGTGCCCTGATAGTGAGTTGGGAACCAAGTTGTTGATAGAGAATGGGTAGACCACATGTATTGAACTGATCATGAAAGACTAACTGAGAATGTAAGGTAGACATTTTGAAAGTTTTGAAAATAACAGCAGGGAGACCAGAAGAGGCAGCGGGGACCAGCCAAAGAGCAAAAAGGGTACCTAAAACAACTGAGACTTCCTAGGAAAATTTGCTAGAAATGCCCACTGTCTAGGATGCGAGCTCCCAGATACGATCCTCTGACGGAACCAGATACGATAATAAATCTTGGATGTGATCCTAAAAACCTGGATACGACTATATGCTTGACCAAATATGATCCAGTGCACCAAATATGATCCAAAATACCAGAAATGACTTAAGAAAAATGGGATGCGATGTTATGATGGTATTGTCAGTTTTGGTCCATTTTGAAATTTTTTCTTTTGAGGGACATGAATTTGTTTGCTTCCAAATTGTATTCAAGAGGTTTTGTAGGGTGTGAGAAACACTTGTACTCCAGGGTATGAAATTTATTGATTGTTTGTGAGGAGCTTTATCTTTTTAGTGATCTTTCTGACATGTCAGACAGTTTTGCATTGTTAAAGGGGTGGATAAAACACACATATTTTCCTATTCTCTAGGTGGAGGATGAAAATCATTTGCTCATTGAATTAGGTACACACTCAAATGCTAATCAGAATACAACCATCACCAAGCACGCAATGGCTCCAGTCATGATGCTATATTAGCCGACTCCAAACACAAGTGAGGACATGATATGACAAGTGTCTTGGGGCAATTACTTTTTTCCTTGCACAAAGATTATCACCCTTTTAGGGATGAATCAGGAATTCTTTCAGTTGAATGTGTTGTAGATTATTGGGCAATCGATTCGAAACTGTCCCCCATAGAATTGCACAAGGAGAAATTGAGACATATAGCCCTATGAGTACCTAAATATATATAGTCTCACAAGAAAGATTCAAGCAGCTCCGCTCTATATATACCCCAATATGTTCAAGGAATGATGTCAAAATTCCAAGAACAAAACCAGTTCTGTCTTCCAAGGCTTTGGCCTATAAGGAAGAAACTATTTATAGTGAGTTGGAAGGGTCAGCATAAGACCTGTCCTCACTTGGGTCATTCCCGGGAGATTTTTTCCTCAACCGGCAGGCCCTCTACTGTTAAAAGAATGGTAACCAGGATTGGCAATCTTAGGAGTTCTAGATTTCTGATTCTTCAAAAGAAGAAGAGCATACTCTCCTAGTCCATGCCGTTTTCTCCTCAAACACTTTAAAACAAAGTTCTTTTCCTCCAAGCTATGTTGAGCTTGTTTTAATGATTCATATTTTAAAGAAAATAGAAAGGGAAAGTTTGTTTTGTTCAATTGACCACAAAATTTAGTGAGTTTGAGTTGTTCAATTACTGAATCCAAAAGCAATTATACGATTTTGTTCATTGAGCCCAATGATTTAGTGATTTGTGTTTGTTCAATTTCTATCCCAAAATGAATTAAATAGTTTCTTTGTGGTTCATGTACCCCCTATTTCATCCTAAATGATAAGACAACATCCAACTTTCTAATTTTCCTCAAGAGGAAAAGATAATAATATCTAGTTTGTCTTAGCAAGTAGATAAATGGTTTTATTTTTTTAGAAAGTAGGGAAGTAGAAGTCAAGATAGGGTTGGTAGCCTACAAAAACCACGTTAGTATTTTTCTAGTCTAACTCCATGTAAACCTCCAAATATGCCCTGCAAACACTTATCAATCTGTAAAATACCACAACCACCACTTTGTTAAAATGTTAGGATTAGAGAAATCAAATGAAGAAGCTTAAAAACAAGATACGATCCTAAATTTTCACTAGATGCGATGTAGTATTCGGGATACAATCCTATTCTCTGGATATGAGCCTTTTCTAACCAAATACGAGCCTAAACCAGATACGATTCGGGAAATCCCAGATGTGATCCAAAAATTACGCGGTGCGATGGCGTATCCGGGATGCGATCCTGCAAGATTATATGTGATTCTATGATGGAATCTTGAGTCTGCAAATTGCATGAAAAGTGTTAGAAAATGAGGCTAAATTGAAATTTGAGCCCCTCGGTGGGCGCCAGAAATGTGTGTGTATTTGGGTACCTGATGAAAACAACACAAACACTCAATAGGTCACTGCATTAGTCCAAATGGTTAGATAAAACATTCAAAACCACTAATATCAGCCTGTTTCCTTCTAACTCGAAAGAGTGTAATTCATAACATACTAGCCCTCAGAATATGCTATAAATCAATGACCAATACTACTCTAGCATGAAGGATTTAAATCAAATTTAAGCTAAAAAGATGAAAAAGCATGTAATCTAGCTTTAAAAGATGAAACTAAAATGATGAAGTGGCATGAGATAATAGATGAAATGTAAGTCTAGGATGAATCTAACAACATAACAATGTAATTTTGATCTAAGGTGAAGGCTTATTTGCTCTCAAAATAGGCTTCTATTTATAGAAGAAAGGGAGAGAGAGGGGGGGACAAGGTTCATTTATGAATTAAGAGACCCATAAATGAATATGTAAGAGCCATTAATGCCCAAGGCATTAATAAGGCATGGGAGAGACATAGGCTTAAGGTCTTCATATTAATGAAGGTCTTAATGAAGCATGGGAGAAAGGCTTGAGAAAATGGACTTTAAGAAGGTCCAGCTTGAGAAAGTGGACTTTCTCAAGTGGGTTGAGTTGTTAAGTATTCCTTAATGGAATGTGACAATATTAGGAGGTGGGTTAGAGAAGAATTTAGGATTAGGATTAGATTAGCATGGGTGAATGGGTTGAGAAGGGTTAGAACCCAGGGTAGAAGTGGTTGAGATGGGTTAGGTTAGGGTTTAAGGAAATATTAATAAATGAAATAAACTTATTTAATTCATTTAGAAATATAGGATTTAATTATTTAAACAATTTAATTGCTTTTTAATAATTAGGGGACTATAGCCATTTTAATTAAATTAAATAGGCTATGGGAATGGGTTAATTGCAAGTGGGTATTTGATTTAGGGATTTATTTAATTCCTTTATAATTAAATACTATAGCCATATTTGATTTTGGTTTGATTTGATTGGTCAAAATTTATTTGAATTACATGGCTATAATAGTTAATATAAATTAGTGATAAAAATCACCTAGGACATTAAATTGATTTAAAGAATTATGGCAAGCAGTAACAGGGTCGTTTGGATAGAAATCAAGGGTATGATCACACTTAGGGAAAATAGGGTCCATAGTTGGAACAGACCAAATTTAGGTGGTTACACCAGGTGTGGGACTTTTGCTAACTTAAATGAGACCTCTAGATTCTAGGCTGGTTTGTCTTGGATAATCACTCAAATTTGCTTCTTAACATGAAAGCAAATTCTTGAGGGAAAAGGGATAGAAAGAATGCATAAAAGGGAAATAACTGAATAAGCAAACTATCCTACTAGGTGATGAACCAAAAATAATATGAAGACAACACAGTGGCCACACCAACATAAAGACTCTTAGATCTAATAGAACACAATATTTCTGAGCAGGCTTGCATAAATATTTCACAAGGAGGTCTGAAATAGAGATAGGCTATTCAAGGAAAGAAAATATTTTACAAAACAATAGCTTTCCTAAGAAATTTAGACACAGATTGTGACCTGCATGCAAATGTTCACTCCAGCAAATGGATGCAGAAATGAGACAAAATAATTAGGGATGAACAAAATCCACAAAATATCTAAATCAAATCATCTACAATGGCATACAAAGATGTTGGAAAAGAGAAAGGCTCTATAATTCTAAGACTTCTCTGATATAAACCAATGTATCACATTCATTAAGAGAAAATACAAAAATAGGAAAATTAGAGGGGCAGAAAAGATGCCACATATAATTCCCGCAAAGTTTGGATTCCAATGAAAGATTACAAATTGCCAATATTAGAGGGTAGAAAGAATGCCTCAGATAACTTTTACAATCAAAAAACTCTAATTACCAACAAATTCTAAGACTATTATATACATCCTCCTTTTGCACGCAAGCTTGGAGAAAATCTGATCTAGGGTTACAATTGATTTCCATAGAATAATGGAAACCCTAACTCTGTCAATTCTTATCATTAATGCATCTAGAAATATCCTCAGAAATATCTTGTTGAATCTGATATGGCTTTGAATATCTTTCCTATCACCATAAATGTAGCTCTGAGAAGTTCGTCAATCCATCTCTCTGTCAAATTCCTGAGAAATCGTGCCACCGCCATGAACTCTGAGAATCATATATTCATATTTTTGAATATTTAAACCTTTAACAGTCAAAGAAGGCATAGATACTTATATCAATGGCTATGAAAATACCTTATCTCTTGTTTAAAACACAACCGTTGATCTTCATCTTATATTCATTGCCTTAACTCATAACTAACCCACCTTTTACCCAGGTTATCATCTCTCCCTTATGTCTTTGAGTCTCTTAACTTTTTCACTAACCTTGGCTAAATTATGAGACCTGGTGACTAAGCAGTCACATTATCTCCTTTCATTTCACTTAACTCTGCATCCATTCGGAGACTTAGCGACTACATAAGGATCAAATTTAAGATCAACGGCTAGCAGGAAGTCTCTAAATAGCTTAGGAATATTCCATTTCCTTATGAGACTCAGTGACTAAAGGGAATCTCAAAGTCACTAGATGATATGGAATATTCCACCGTGGTCACAAGACTTAGAGACTGAGAACATAAAACCTAGGTCCACTTACTACCATATGTCACATTGTCATTGCATAATTTTAACTTTGAGATGACCCTCCACTGACCATGGTTCATATATGGTGATAACCCAACTGAGAAAATGAAAAGTCTCATGAAGATTTGTTAACTTTTGAGTTTATCATGAGACTTCCCGACTGAAAGAAATTAATTGTACCCAGCTCAAACTCGAGTTATATCCGTGGGTTAGAAAATACACTGAGTCTCAAGATCTTCATATCATCTTCTAACTTTGGGTTATATCAGGAGATTACTCGACTACTCTTTGATCAACATTTGATCCAACGATACTCGGGTAATCACTTGATAAAAATGGAATATGCTTTCTCATTACAAGACTATGAGACTAAAGGAAGTCTTGGGGTCACTAGACATATAGGAATATTTGGTTTTCATTATGCAATTAGGAGACTAAAGGCAAGGCATAATACACACATGACTTAAAATAAATTAAGTCATCTGGAAAAGGTAATGAGAAAATAGAAAGGCATGGCTGAGCAACTAGGGTTTATACCAAATTCATAGGTTTTTTTGCATACTTAGGTTATTTTTCATGAACAAGGCAAAACCAGAGAGCTGAAAAGATTACAGAGGACACAACCAAGACTAGAAATTTTTAAATATTTTCACAGGCTGGGCTCTACCATTGTGGGGGCCACATTTCACTACACCTATAGCCAAAATTTACTAGATGAGAAAAATTTGGGTAAAACTTACCTTGACTGTCCCAAGGATGTTTGGGAGCCCCCATGCCTGGAAGAGTTTCCCTATGTCATGATAACACTTTTGATTTGTTTCAAAGTTTTGAAAATACAAAAAAAACATGATGGTATGCATAAATCATTTACCTTGGAAGAAAGAAGGAATATTTACATGTTATTGGAGGAAAAAAATTAAAATTATTATAAAAAAAATGTAGAAGAAAAAAAATAGGTTTTATTTTGTTATATTTATTTGGATGCACACTCTCTTATCTAGTTTTAGGAAGCTGGTAATAAAATATTTCTTAATTCATGATCTTGGACATCTTGGGCTTAGTGGAAGAAGTTGTGAGGGTGGGGTGGTGGTGGATGTTATCAAGTTTTCTTAAGTGTTTGTGAACTTCTGCAGACTGTTGCATTATCTTCAACTATGCAACTGTCATCATTTAGACTAGTTAGATCCCCTAGATTCACTATTAATTATTAGAAGAGTTAAGATTTGGTTAGTTATGTATGCAATGTATGAGTGTGGGTACTACCTATTTTCATCCCCAAATTTTGGTCCATAATTCTCCTATCCCTGAAATTTGTCCCCCCATTTTGAAATTTCATGGAATGTAGGATATCACAGTTTCCCAACTTGGTATTTTGGAGTCATACCTTCAAACATGAATTGAATTATGGATCACATGTTTACTTGTGTAGTGAATAGAGAAGCACTATATGTGCCAAAAATGATTCCCATTAAAAGGACTCAGTTTTCTATCTTTGAGTGGTGTAAACTTTATATCTCTTTTTTAGTCCACAAATTTCATGAAAATTTTATTTTACTTTGTTCTGATCTTTGATATGTACATTAATTAGAATGCATATGAGGTAATTTTAGAGCTTGATCAAGCACACACATTTTTCAAGATCTCATGGATGAACTCCCTTGCATCATGCTACAAAATGAGGTCATGAAAGAGATTTAAACCTAATGTTTCAACATGGAGGTTTCTTTTAAATTACTTTAAATCTATGTCTGCAGTATGTATCCACATCTACATTTAAATATAGTAGCTTGTGCATAATTTTAAGGATTCATGCCAATGCATATGTTGCATTATTAATCATGGTTATGATATACACTCTTTGACACCACATATTTCATTTATCTAGTGAATCCTTTATCGATTAATGATGATTGTGAGAAAACTCTTTAGATGGTAAGGGCTAGAGGCCATCTTACTATTGTTCGTATAATTAAGGTAAAGCCAAAAAAAATGTTAAAGTTTTTTCTAGTTCCTTTAATATCCATAGCTTTCTTTGCCTATAATAGTGTCTTTAGGGAATACTCATTAAGAAAAAAGGCTGCTTTGAGCACTTTAAGAATTCAATGCTTAAATGAAAATTTATAACCTCTATATTATATAATTGCATAATGTGTTGTGAATCTGTGATTAAATCTTATAATTTTGCAATGGTTTACCCAGGCATGATGCAAATATGTTCCGCATGTGATGCTTCAAATTTTATGTCAGGATATTAATGGACAAGCAGCAAACAAACATTTTCTTTTGCATTGCAAGTACAACAATTAGATGTTGCATTGCACACTCGTGCAACAAGGTGTTGTGAAAACTATTCAATGACACACAAAAGACCCATACCAATGCACATGGTAGTAAAAGTAGAAGAATTCACTAAGAGACAAAAGGACTATGTTGCACACACACCAATAATTCACTAAGAGACAAAAGGACTATGTTTCACACTCACCAAGGATCTCTGTTCATTTTTGCCACTAGAGGAAACCATAAAATACCTATCAACACTCCATTCTTAGTCACCATTTTCTTGCAATCGTAATTCTGAGTTTTTCCTTGAACAACCACATTATTCATAACCATTAGAGATGTCTTATGTTGAAGATCTATCCCTTCATGGTGACTCTTCCTCTACTCCTGCAAGTTCACATATTCCTTCTTTACAAAATAAACAATCCTCTACATGCCATCACCTGGTAAAGGATTCAAATGAAACTTCACACCATCCTTATGCACCACATAGACATTAGATGAACCAAAATGAATTGTGTTCCTTGAGGCTTTCCAAGGCCTTCCAAGGATTACATGGAAACATGTCATAGGGATGATATCACATACAAATTTATCCCTATATGCCCCTATAGATAATTCAACTATGCCTTGCTCTCTTACAACAATGTTTTGACACATTCTTTGGACACTGGAATCATTGTCCCTATCCTTATCTATGTGCCACTATCATAGCATATGTGTCAAATTTCACTATAAATCCCTTCATCTCTATGATTGTTGTTCTTTTAACATGATTTCTAAGACTGCTCTTGACAATGCCTACTACAATCAGTTTTGGCATGGACATAGAGACAGATAAATGCAATGGTGAGATTGTGTATATAACTAAAGATGAGAAGCAGTAACTGTAGTGACACAAATGCATAGTAAAGTGTGAATGAGCTCACTTCTATTATAAAATAAAATATAGTCATAGAAGTATTAAAAGACAATTAACACCATGTTAGCAGTGATATTCACAATGATATATCAAAGACATGGTAATGATGTAGAGTATATCATGATGAGTAAAAGGTGGCATCAAAGGTATGAGTATAGAGACAAATGACTTCAAGGCAGTTTCAAAGTGTTAAAGACTAAGAAATCGATAAACGAGTACTGAGCCTCATTGAAAATAAATAACATATCTATTGAAAATAAGTTGCGGATAGCGCATTTAAATTAAAATATATAGCCAACAATTCTTTGTATAATGATTTTCATTAGAACAACCTGTGACTACATTGCTATAGTTCCAGAGAGCTTACAATGATCAAGTAAGATAGTGTTCTATATTAGATAGGGGTATCAAATCAAGGTTTCACTATCAAAACAAGAGACAAAACAATGGATGATTGTCATAGATAACTACAAAGTATTCACATTGCTATTACAGATATAAACAAGGGGAACAATGTCATTTCAAAAGTGACAGCAGGCATGGACAAGGATAAATGTAGAGTTATTTAGTTTATATGAATCCCAGTGCCTGTAGAAAAACAAAATGCATCGAAATAACATGGAAAGTGATAAAACATAGCCAATAGGGGGCACATATTACACATGCAATATGAAGAGGTTAGCACACTATTGTTATAGAGTACTAATATAGCCAGGTATTTTCATTAAGTGTTGCAGTGCTTAATACCATAAAGATCACTTAATAAAGATGCTATACATAGTCATAACTAGAGGCATTCATATGCTATTATGCAAATTCAAGAGGAATTACCGAATGGTTAAAGAGTGACTAAGAGAGTAATTTCAACTATAACATTCTTTACACTAGATAGCATGAAGGGCGTTGTTTGTTTGATAATGTTGAAGTGTGGGACTTGATACCTATTGCAATCCATAGATAATTAAAAAAAATTGACCTCCCTTACCTTATAATCAATACTCCCATAAATATATCTCTGCAATTTATTCTACAACCTTCATTTCTAAATGAATTGAGTTTTTTAGTAAGGATATATGAAATTTTTTGTGATTCTAGTCCATTTGCACGGCCAAATCATAACTTTGCAAGGACACTTACACCCACTAAACCCTATTTAAATTTGAAATCCTTAAATTGAATACTCTATATGTACTTCATAATAGTCTGGGTTAGGGAAAAACTATGTGCATGGGGATCAAGTTTTCTTAGCAGGAAAAAATGTAAAATGTCCATTTTTATCCTATTTTTTGAGATACCTATTCTACACTTTGAGTCATGAGCTATGCATTGGTTCTTGGGATTTTTTACGCACATGAGAATCCTATAGGAGTGGGGAATGTATAATATTCAAATGATGATTTGTGGCTAGCTATATTCAGTTATAAGAGCAAGGAAGAGTCATTCGGCCTTACCAATGATGTCATCTAGCACATGATATGTTTGGGAACAACATGGAATCTATTTTAACATGATTTGAAAGCTGCTCTTGAAAATGCCTACTACAATCAGTTTTCAACTGAATCTAACCAATCTCCAAGTTGGTTGATTGGTTGATCAATCAATTAACAATATTTTTCAAGTGTTTCGAAAGTTGTTAAACAACTTTGCCAATGTTGCCAAAGGTGTTAAGCAACTTTGCAACACTATTTTTGTAACCTTTTGATATTTGGGTATTATGACCACCTATTGTACACCATTAAATCAATATTGCATCCAACATACCTTAAATGACCCAAGGACACCATTCTAATGCTGGTTTTTCAGATTTGACCCCATTTGACTACATTTGACCTACTGGTCTTACAATGCAATTTGGGCTTATTAGCCTTACAACATGACTTCAAATGATTGCAATAAACATCAAACTTGGTCAAAAGACCTTATTACATATTTAATTAAAAAACTAGATTAAAATTTTTTTATATTTCCCATGATCCCTAGGTGCTCTTGCACCAGTTTGTATTAGGGAACATGAAATTGTCAAAGTTGCAAAAGTTGCACTAGCAACTTTTGCAACTTTAATCTCCAAAAAATAAATGTTTAAAAATTGGTTCAAGACCATTAGATTTTGTTGAGTTATGTATAAAAAAGCCTCAGAAGGGCCAAGTCAGGGTTTTTTGTAAATTTTTGAAGAAAATTGAATGAAAGCAAACTCTAATTTCCTAAAAATCCAAATATTTTTTCTATTTTCTTGCATTCTATGGAATTCTATGTGACTGTACGGATGCTTGACCCACATGATTGGATAGAAGAAGGTTATAGCTCTCTAAAAAAGTTGGTTTGAGGAATTTTCATGACCATTGGAGGGAGCTATCCTTGATTTTGTGCAGACAGGTCTGAAACCCTTCACACCTAGGTTTGTTCACAAAAATGATCATATCTCCACTTTCCATCGTAGGAAAATAGTAAATAATAACCCTAGGTGGAATGGTGGAATTTATAGTGTAATTTCAGATGAATATAGTTTTAGAGTGGGAGATGGAGTGGGCAAAAAGTCATTTTCAGTCCTAAGCCTGGCATGACCATGTGTCAGGCCTGTTTCTTATGTGTTTATGTATAAATGAGAAGTGTGAATCAATTTGGGTGAGTGTGGGTTCCAAATTCTTGTAGATTATTTTTTTTAGGGACAAATTACATTTTTCCATTTATTTGGTTGGGTTAGCAGGTTAAATTGGAGAGTACTTACTATAAAGAGAGGCCTAATTGTCAGACCTTAGGAATTTGGTAGCAGTTCGCTTTTGGATCTGATGTTCCAAGAAACATACCAAGGTCTCTATATATGTTAAATAACTTGTTAAGGGGTCCTTTTAATAGTCATCCATATGTGCTCACTCCCAAGGGTTGGAGGATTATTGACCAAAATCCCAAAGGTAAGGCTATCAGGCCTAGAGATAATTATTGAATGAAGTGTCCTTATTTGTTATTTAGTGTTGATGCCAAGGGTGGAGTTGGAGTGTTTGGGTTCCTTTAATGTTGAAAAACCTAAAGATAAGTATGCCTCTTGTTGTTGCATTTTCCCATTGTCATGACCCTTGATACCTTGTTGGAAAGACCTCAACATTTCATTGGTGAATTGGTCTTGGAGAGTTTATAAGCTCAAGTAATTGGTCATTGTAAAATGAGTAGTCTTTGACCTTGTAATCCCCCTTGGTCTTTTGCATCACAAAAAAAACCCACAAAGATAATTCACTATCAACAATTATAAGATAGAAATAACTTTATAGGGTTGTTGAAGAGGTTCTTTATATAATCTTCTTATAAGGCCACAACCACAACCACAACCACATGGTTTTCCCAGTCATCAAGGTCATGTAATCAATGCAGTGTTACCCTAACATCATCACCATGTTGGTTTGGTTACTATTTCCAATCAAGACACATAGTTTATCATTTATAAGTATTATTTACCATCACACAAAGATTTTATCATTTCTATGTATGATCATCCATCTTCAGGTAAAGATTTATGATACACTTTAAACCTTATAACCCCCATTAATGCAAACATATATTTCACACGTCTAAATGATCTAGGAAAGCCAATCTACTCATTAGGAAGGAAACTAAATAACCTATTATTTTACCTTTTCACAATTTCAACCATCTTACCTAGCACTTTTGTTGTTAGAACTTAATGTACTCAAGTCTTATTGAGATCCTACTTTATTTCTCCAAAATCTTATGATAGATGGAAGCATCTTCTGAGCATTTACAAGCCTCAAAATGTCAAAATAATATTACTTTTTGGGTTAAATCAGAAAAATATGTCGACGGTCTTGTACAACTAGAGTTAGCATGCCTTTGCCTTAAGTAAATATATAATCTTAGTTTAATCATGCACTATATATATGTACATTCTATAGTAGTTGAACTAGAAGAACAAGTAAAAATGACCATTAAAACAAAACAAACAACATCTAGTTCTTAAAGGGAAGGCCTGAATTTGTAGTTTTTTAAGATAAATTTCCACCTCCAAATATTGACTAGTCTCATTGCCATTTCATAATCACATAAATCTAGCAATAAATGAATCATATTGTCATACTACTCCATCAGTTGACCAATCAGTGCCATATTAACTAGATCTAAAGAAAGCCATTATATAATCTCTACCAATTAAGATATAATATCCCAAATACTGAGATAAGAGATCCACCATATTGCAATTACAAAATTCAAAAAATTCTACAAATAATGGCTGCCTTAACACATACCCCCATTCGCTTCTACTTTCACCTGAAAGATTTTACTCATACCGGATTTACACTGATGCCTCTCATCTATCCTTTTTATTGTAATATTTCAAAGGAAACAACATTTGAAATCCTCTAATTTGTCAAAGTTATTTTTGTTAGTTTCTCCAAAATAAATGGGTCTAATCGATAACAGTTAATTGATAATCATTGTTCTACTACCAAACCATTCTTTGCTGTAGAAAATTCTAAAATATGGGGAAAATCTATAAAATTAGTATCCTGATAGTGAAATAAAATAATAATGATGGTGCACAGGCACCTAAGCACCAGTAGGTCAAAAATTTTAAATCTATTATATTTGAAGTCAATGTAATATTTAATGATATTTGAATGCAATTCAAGGCAAAAAGAGTCCATGAGTAAAGCCATGTAATCAATTTGTTTAAAGTTGTTCAATTTGTGTATCAAGGTCCTAATAGGGTCAATCTTGGTTAGGAGGGTCAAAATGTGCAATAATACCCAAGGAAGAATAATTTGAGTGTAATTGTTCATGTTTGATCCATTTCAATATGTTCTAAGTGTCCATGCCAAGTTTAGTTGACATTCATGTCAAGATGTGAAAATGATGCAAATTTGCATAATGCAACATTTGTAAAACAAAGTTACAAAAAAAGGTTGTCTAAGGATAAGTATTCGGTCACGAGGCAGTTGTAACTACTAAAAAAAATAAAAAATGGTTTATAAACCATGTAATGGTCATGTTTGAAGGGGTGTGACAGATTTGAAGGCTTTGTAATGAGAGCAACTAATTACCTCATGAATGATCAAAGGATGAAAAATTAAAGAAGCATACACCATAAGGAGTAGATGTATGTATATTATTCGAAAGATTAATTGAATAGATATGTTGTTTGGTTCAAGTTTCTTATTCTTTTCATGTGTCAGTCACATACAATTGATATTGTTAAACATTTTTCCATATGTGAATGGATTGGATTAGCCCTGCAACTTATTTTAAAGTGAAAATGGATTAGTTAACTATGTTTTGAATCAAGTTAGGGTAGCGGCTATTGGTTGTATGGAGAGATTGAATTGATTCTCTCAAAATTGGTTTAAACCCCTCTTTAATGGAGTTGTTTGTAAGGGTTTGACAATAACTCATTTTGTAACCATTGGAAAATTATGATATTTCAGATTTTATCAGTAGATTAGATTTAATTTACTATGGATTTGGTTTTACTTTGATTGGATTTGTATTCTAGGATAAATTTTATTCCCTAGGTGGATATACATGCATGTTCTTATTTTTCTATGACAGTCAATACCAGTTTTGGATTGAGGGTCATAACATTTTATTGAACTGTTGGATCTTCATATAAAGTGGACATAATGTGCATAAATAGGCCATCTAAAAATGGACTAAAGTGATTGACCCCATAATATTTCAAGCCAAAGTTATTAATGAATGTTCAGGGAAGTTATTCATGACCAGAAAATAGTAAATTCCATGGTTTAAAGGATTAAACTTTGTACTAATTGTTTTGATCAAGATTTCTAATAGATATGGCTTGTGTATAGAAAGGCACACTAATGTGTGATCATAATTTAAGGCCTTGGGAGTGATGTAAGTAAGTTCCTTAATGTGTTCAGCAAGGTGTACATATCAAAGGTACGGGGTACCTAGGCCTTCAATCTCATTTTCCTATTTTGTTGTCAATTGTAATAATTGCATTGTAACAACTACAACTTTTGCTAGTTCACTATCTTGCAAATGTTAGAAACAAATTAAAAAATTGTAGAGTATGTCCATTCCAAGGAAATATTAAGGATCTAACTTTTAAAAAAAATTGTATTTTAGTTCAGCATTGCTAGAGTTTTCCTCTAAAATACTAGTGCTTGCATGAAAAAAAGGTGCAATAGTTAGGCACAATTTCATTAACATTTGCTAACCTCCCCTATTCTGATCATAATAGTATCTAATATCAATACCTCTCATTATGGATGCATGACTATTTTTATCATTGTTTCCTTTTGAGCTTCTCATTTTCATAACATTATTTTTTATCTTCTAATACCCATTGTGCCCATACAAAGTATCTTTCCATTTAAAAAATTATTATCTTTCAATCTCAAGCATGATCATCCACTTTATCTTGTTCATTTCCAATATGGCATACTTGCTATTTTCAACTGTTGTTACTACATTTGGTTCTTTGTGTACTCTCAACACATGAAACCATAACTAGTAAAATCTAATATTTTTTCTCCCTACACATGACTACACATTTTCGCTTTCTCATTAAATAATCTATTCTTATCACCAATGTAACTATATCTGCTCATATCTTGGCTTCGTACAAAATTCAATGTCACTATTTTTCCATGATAGTACCACTGTGGTGCAGAGTGCACACAACAAAAATGTAGGTTGGCCTACCCTCTTTAACAATTGGATGATGTTTCCAATCTCCCAAATACTTCAATAGGATTGTCTGAACTTCCTTCTTTTCACAAATCTATGAATCCCTACTGCACAAGGTGATTCTTTCCACAACTTGTTCTGCTCCAAGTCTCCTAGTTTGTATTGTTCCTAGAGACACTCCTTCCTTGACAGTCAAAACAATGGACTACTATCTTACATCAACCTCATACCTCCAATAAGGGTTACAAACTTCCTATAAACCCTTAATGATTCACTTCCTCAAACAACTAGACTCTACCAATCTTGCAAATATGAAATCTCAAAATTTACCCTTATTCCTTTTTAGGCCTACAACAGTGTACTTTTCCTTCAAAATAAGAAATGAATAGGGAACCAAGACTATTTTTTATGGTTTTTAGGACCTTCCAACACCACCTTCACAAACCCGAAAGTGACAACCAACCATCCTAATCCTACACCTTCAAACTGTCCCAACAACACACTAGCCTAAGTGATCAAGTTAGACTAGGGTCTAATAGAATAGTCCAAAGATGGGTACCTAGGATAGATGCAGTCACTTTATAGTCTTCAATAGTCTTCAAACTCTTCGAATCAATCAACAAATTGGTCCCAATTCACTCTTGTATTGTTGTTGTACACATTCCTCCCTCTTGTTGGCTAAATACATACTAAATATTTAGCCTAGGGCATCAATTTTGAAGCAGTAGATCTACACCCCTGACTCTGAGCCTTTCTAATCTTATAGTACATTGCCTTAAATTAAATTTCACCTAGTGGCATCAAACTCCAATGGTGAAAATGTAAGTTTAGGCCACATCTTCATCATAGACCCCAATTATTGTGCTTTTCAGACTTACAATCACAGTTTTCCTTCTAGCTCACACAAATGGAAACCAAATCAACCCAAATAAAATGCAAAAGATATTTAATTCATAAAAAAATGTTATGGGATCACTTGATCAGATGATGGGATATGTACCCAACCGCACAACTCAAGAATTGCTCAGAAAATGGTGGTTTTCATTAAAATTGCTTCAGAATGTATCCTCTGTCAATCTCTCGATTGGAAAGGCTTCAAACAACATAAATACAAATCCCTAACCAAACTAACTAATTTAAATCCATTTTTGGCCATTGGGATCGTAGTTGCAATAGTCAAGCAACTTTTAGAAATGTTGCATTGACAACATTGCTCAAAAATGACAACTTTTTGACAAAACTAACAACATCAACATTGCTTCATCCCAACAAGTGAGAAATGAATCAAAATGCCTACAAATGAAAAAATAAGGGTGCACATGATGCTTGAAACACTTCTACAACCATATTAGGATCTTTGTTTAATTTGTTGAGATTTTACTGTTGTTTGCCCATGTAGATTGTTTTATAGATAGTGAATTTGGGTTACCATTGGAATTGTATTTAATAGGTATAATTAGAATGGAATAGTTCCGCTTGTTTTGTGTCTTTATTTCTGTGAAAAAAAAAAACTCTATTATGATATCACAGCATATCGCTTTGTTTTTTGTTGTATAATTTCTGCACTTTGAGTGTTTAGAAGCCATCAGGAAGATGAGTTAGGTCTATTTAATGTTTAATTATTATTTATGACTGCACAACAAAAAGGAAAAAATGACAGCTTGAAGTTTTGGCACTGTAATGTGGAGAGGTCAATATACAATTAGTGTGAGAGTATAACACTCTTCAAAAATATTCAAACAAAAAAATCCTTGGGTGTGTAGCTTTGAAGAAAACCAAGAAGATTTCTAATAATTTAGTAGCAACCCTAGTTCTTTATTTTTATTTTTATTTTTTCCAAATATAAAACATCATCGCGTACATAACAAACAGAGGTTCACTATTGTCATAAACGTATGCAAATATTTAATGTTCATACAACTGTAGTTAAAAGATGCTGATGAATAATCATTCCAAAGGATGCTATTGCATGATATAAATATAAAAATGAAACATCCACATGAAATGCCATGAAAATAGAGATGAAAATGAGTGTTGAAGGACTCTAATATCATGTAGGAATAGTTATAGGCTTGTTGCTCATGATTTTTAAGTCATGAAAGCTATAAAACACATTAAAACCCCTCCCAATTAGCATGAAACACCAGTTTCAATACTATTCAACTTCAGTTTCAACACTGTTCAACTATGCAATGTGAGATTGATCAAGATTTTTTAGTGTTAGACTAAGCATGAACATGCAATATTTTTATATTTGGCTCATTTTCCATTGATTTTGAAAGAAGTTAATATTTTTCCAGCTGAAGGTGATTGTTCTTGTTATAAGTTGTCACTTTTATTTGTCTCCTAGTTAAAAAATGAATGCCAAAAACTAGAAGTTGGAGTTGAAGTTTTATCCTAGTCATCATGATTGAATAATCCTAATTAGAAACATGGTTGTTTTACATAGATATGGTGGTAAATTTTAATGGAGATGTATTAGTCAATATATGAAATTGGTCAATGGAAAAGTTGTCTTCATTGATCTTTCAACAAGACTACTAACCTTATTATTGTGTAATGGATGCCAATGTTAAGTGAACCTTATGTTAGTGTGGTGTGTTTGTAGTTTGGACAATGCAATATTTGATGGTGAAGTTGTTATTAGAACTATAGTTGATTTCTAATGCAATATGTATATGGTTGAATGTCTAAAAGATTTTACTTCTATTAGTACTAGAGGTTGAAATTACTGACGAAGCATTGATTGTTCCTTAGTCTGTATTCCTGAGTGTTCCGTATTATTTTAGGATTTTCATTTGTTTTCCATGTACATGAGCTCAAAGTCCTTCATGAGTTACAAATTTCTTCTTACCAAGTATTTTTATAGATTTATAAATAAATGATGCTACTGGTGCTTTTTAGTCATTAAATATATCATCAAAGTCCGTGGGGATATTGTGCTTTAGAGGATTATAAGAAAAATAATATTTTAGTTTGGAATTTTTTGCATGAAAGTTATTAAAGGTATTGAAAATTGATTTGGTCAAAGTCAATGACATAATATTTGAAATAAACTTGACAAATGTGATCATAAATTGTGTAGGTTGGATAGTAGATCACAAGTTGTTGAAGACAAGTTAGTAAGGCTTGGCATGAAATTGGTTCAAACTGTTAAAGGAATTCGGGCTATTGCATTGGAACTAATTCGATAATTTGAAGATAAATTTCTTCAACACATTGCCATAGGAGAGGTACATGAATGTTCAAATTAGAAAGATTAACTCTTAGAATTTTCTTGCCCTTTATAATTACTACTGCAGATGTGAATTTAATACCGTGCCATTAGGGAGGGTTTGAAATTTGATATAATGATTAACATTGTATTTGTATCCTTTATTAAATTTCTCTAAGGTATTAGCAAAATAAAAATTCTTTGCCCTTCTAACAAACCTGGTCAATGGAGAATCATAAATTCTTATAAAGACACATAACTCAGTTTTTCTGTAGTTATCATAAACCTTTTTGTTTTCTTTTATGTTTTTAACTGTTGGCTTCATATTGCTTATCTTCAATCATATTTTTTTCTTTTTGTGTTTTGTGCTTTTGGTTGCTTTTCTCTTTATAGTTACCTTTAAGTAAGTTTTCTTCGTTATTGCCAAAATAAAGGGAATATTTGGATTTGATAATTTAGATTCAAAGTACTTTGCTCAGTATCATGCAAGTGTATATTCTTAGTTAAGATCTATTGGTCACAGGTGCACTATGATTATGTTGTGCATGATTATTAAGTACAACTATGCTACTATGTTCCTATTTGTAATTGATTATTTCCTACTATATATTAAAATAGTTCCTACGTCGTATTTCTCACGTTATTGATTTGATTGCAAATTTGGGAGCACCAGTTAATCTTAGGAAAATTTATAATGCAGATCTTTGTTAACATTTAAGTCTATTATGTGTTAATTTCTTGTGATTGTAAAGGCTTTTGGTCTTTTTCAAAATTTCCCCTAATGATACAAAGATTGTTCTGTAGTTGGAACCTTTAAAATTTTTAATCAAAAAGTGTAAAAATGAGACATATTGAATGTTTCCAGTGGCTTAATATATTTGGCTGTTTATACATTGTGTAAATTGTGTATGAAGCATTTATTTTTTCCTGATTATCTAGCATGCACCATATTAGTTCTTAATAATTTAATGTATTTTGCAAAGTTTGCTGGTAATTGGTACTGGATGAACATTTCATCTTACAGGAATGCATTATCGAGGAGGTATCAGATGATGGGACTTCTGATTATCCAACTCCAGGTCCAACTAAATCAAGTTCTAAAGACTTGAAAAAGGAAAATGGTAATGATACTGTAGCTGTAAGTCTTGCATTCAAAATCACCAACAAGGTTTCATACAAAACAATAATAAAAGGTGTGTATCTTTTTGGGGTTTAAGTTGCAAACAACAGGTGCACATTTTTATAAATTAAATTGGAACTTTCTATTCTCAAATGGTCACTGATCTTGGTTTCATGGATTTCTTATTCCAACACATAGTGCAATTGTGCTGAAAGCAGAAAGTATAGCAGATAAAATAGAGTGGGTTAGCAAAATCAAGAATCTTATTCATCCTTCAAAAGGTTTATCAATAAAAGGACCATTACCTTCTCATTCTAGTTCCACAATGTGCTAAAGTTATTCAGATGGTTCACTGGCAAGTAACTGTAGTATTAAATTTAAGAGACCAAGTTGGACAAAATTAATTAGTAGAGATATTGTAATTGTGTAATTGAATAGATGCCATGTAGATCCCCTGAATAGATACCATGTAGGTCCCATGTAGATCTCCTGAATAGATGACATGTAGATCCCATGGAATAGGTAGATGCTAATACAGTTCACAGTGTATAGGGTGAGCCTACAAACTGGGAAGTAGGAGCAGCAAAGACACAAGATTATGACCAGGCTAATAATTCATGGGCCCCAAGGGATAATAACAACCAAGATACTTGTTGGGAGTAAATCACAGTTCTGTTTACTTATCATTTTTTATATAATTATGTAAAGAACTCGTAACCTGAATAATATACTTTGATAAGTATAGGTTATAGATTTGGAAATGTTAACACTCCCCCAATTTTGTAATGGTATATGTTATGGGGGTTGTGTGTAGTTATTGATAACTGGTACTAGATTGTGCTACTTAATTGTATCTTTTGATAAAATCTCTTAATAGAAAAAATCTTTTAATTCTAGTTTGTCGTAGCTTGTTCATGTATAATACTCTTATTTTCTTGTATGATTTATTTCAAGTCTAATATTATGTTTTTTTCATTTTAAAATTTATTAAATTACTTATTTCGTAACTCTATTTACTACCACAGAAACGACCAAATAAACTACCAATTAAATGACCAAATAAGCTACTAAATGACCAAATAAATGACCAAATGACCAAACAAACTACCAAATGACCAAATAAACAACCAAATGACCAAATAAATGACCAATTAAACTACCAAATGACCAAATAAATGACCAAATAACTACCAAGTGACAAAATAAATGACTAAATACACTACCAAATAAAACAATTAATGACCAAATAGATTACCAAATGACCAAATAAATGACTAAATCAATGACCAAATAAATGGCTAAAATAGTTTAGTCATAAATTTGGTAGTGAGATAAATGACCGGCAATAAACTACCACTGATCACGTGACCAAATTTGGTCATTTATCTATAATTTTTGTTAATTTATTTGGTCATATATTATTTTTTTTCTACTATTGGTCATGCAACTTAATTTTGATCCAGCAGACAGCATAAAGGCTTAACCTCAAGATGCAATCAATCTACCCATCAAGCCATTAAGCCTGAGCACCATGTGTATTTGGTAGGTCTGATATATGTTAAAATGTTATGATTAAAGTGCACACAAGTTCATTTTAATCCAACGGTCAGCTTAATGAATTCAAGCCAAGATGATCGAGATCTATCAATCAAGCCATTAAGCTTGTAAAACATGTTTCCTAGTGGGTCTGGCTGAGGTCAAAAGGAAAAAAGTTAAGGGGCAAGAAAGTTGCAGAAGATCTAACAGTCGGCGTAAAGGCTTAGTGATGATATGTGCACGATCTAACCTTTAAGCCATTAAGCTTGAATGACACGTGGTTCTTGGTGGGACCGGGTCAGTGCTAAAGAAAGGTAAGGATCTCTCAGATTCTTTTTGATCATGTGGTTGACATGATTACTTAATCAAAAGATGATCAAGATCTAATAATTAAGGCATCACACCTTGATGACACATGTATATCTGTGGTCAGAGGTGCCTAAGGATATTTGTCCCACATTGGTTGTGCTAAGGAAATTCTTCATTTTTTTTATGTTTGAGCACTCAATGCTTACGTGCCAAAAGGCATGTGCCTTTTGGTAGATAGCTAGGTGGACGGGAGGTGACATGGAGGCTATTTGGAAGAGAGGGAAGGATAATTTTGTGGGCTAGTGCTCAGGTGACATGGTTGATGCAATGACACATGTTGCAAGAGTTCTATGGTGTGATCCTAGTTAGGACAGGTCTAGTCAGATCACATAATGGTGTGGGTGCTAGCATGTGGCAGGCTGAGATGTGTCAAGACCAAGTAGGATGATGAGGTGGTAGAGATCCTAACAAATTAGGTGGTGCCACGTGGAACAGGAGGTGAGGTAAATGGTGGGATCAGTGAGTTGATCAAATGAAATGGTGACATGTGGAAGTGTGTGCAAAGGTGAAGATGGTAAAAAGGAGATTAGATCCAGTGAATTGTCTCCATCACGTGAAAGAAAGACACAGGGAAGATATGCATCGTGCGATAGAGAAAATCTTGCAACGTGTCCAAGTCAGCGGTAAGAAGTGTGGGGCCTATGCAGGAGGGGTAAGGGATAGGTGGCTCAAAGGCCTAATGGGGACGCACCATGTGGATATCTTAGGAAACATTAATAATATTTTGACCATTTCTTTTGCTCTGATCTGGGGTAACTTAGGATCAAGATCAACGGTCCTACTTTAAAGTTGATTTGAAGATATGTTCTGATTGTTGATACTAGATATCACGCCACCTGTGACTATTGCAAGCAAATTTTGATTTTTTAAATATCTCTGATGGTTTTTTGTTATCGATGCATGTTCTTAGACTTGTAGGGGAGTGGCTCAAGGTCTTCTTTGCCTATGATCAGCTTTAATGGCATCGTTTGAGTGGCTGGGGATATTCTCAATATTCCTAGAAGCATTCAATGTAGCAGGTAGTCTCATATGTTTCTGTTCTACTTCCTATTTCGGGATGTTTCTGCCCATGTCATGAATGCTCTACATTTATGAGATATTTTTGTGATCTTTTGGAGAGAGATTAGCAGGAAAGAAGGAATGTTCTTAATTGGTGGGAAGGACTGCTATTAGAAAAACCCTCTTCTAGGGTTTTCCTTCTCCCATTTATCCCTCTCTTTTCTTGGTTGTAAGGGTTCCTAAATTTTTTGTTTCTAAGTGTGAACCATGATTTTTTTTTAGGGACATATCAGATTCATGTTAGACTATAATTCATGATAAGATAGATAGTTCTTTGATCTTTTGCAAGTTATTGAATGGTGTAATCATTTGGTCATATTGTTATAGATTCTCAACTCATTATACTTAATATAGTTATCTTAGTTTCAAGTCTCTCCTTCATGTTCATTGTATGAGTTTTGGATTTTCTAATCCATTACAAGAGTTATCTGTGTATATGTTCTATTCCATAGTTCTGATCTAGGATCAGATTAAATACACTTGGGATGACATAGATTCATTTGGTGTTAATTACTTAAGGATCTTATAAGTAAGTGTATGATCTGAGATATTTGTGTTTATGGATATTATTCTTTGTCAATAGGTTGTCTTTTGTTTTAGTATTTGCATTGAAGGATTGCCCAATGGATAAGGCACTGATCAAGAGATAGTTTACTCTTTGTTGACACACATCTGATAGAGTTTGGTTATGTTCTACCTTTAAAACATCAAAACCATATTCAAGTCCCTATTATTTGTGGTTGTTGTTTGTTGTTTCATATGGTAATTGAAAGTCAATGAATGTCTGGTTAGCATTTAGCACTTTCTTATCATAGATCTACTGTTTAAATATAGAGTCAGTAAGGAGTTGTCAAAGTTATATAAATCTGTATTAGGTGCACCCGCCTTGGTTTAACAGAAACAAAAGTATAGATGGAAGTCTTGTCCCTATAGTTGGTCTAGTTGTCTTGTAGATCTTCCATACTTGGAACTAACCACTCCTAACATCAGTCTCAAGGCATACTGGTAGCTTTAAGTAGCATAAACATTGTCAAACACCAACAAAATGGTGAGTCTACTGGAAAAAGAGTGTATTATAGTATTATAATTGGCTAGTAAGTTGACCATTGGAAGTATAGAGTTACCTTGTTGATTATCCTTTTTCCTGTGAGTGTCTTTTCTACCATATTCTTTCTGGTAAGTGTTTTAGTTTCCCAACTTGTTGGGTGGTGACTCTGAGAATTCTTTCCAGTAGTGTTGAGTAACATATTTCATTTTATACACACTTTCTTGACATGAGTCATAGGAACACTAGAGCTTGGTTGAAGAGACATCCTGAAGATAATATGGAGGATGATTTTCCAACTACCTCTAAGGATAATCATCCAAGGAAAGGAAAGAAAAATAGAAATGTCCCTCGAAATGAGAGACAAGTGGAGAAAACAAGAATAGAAGAACCAGTCTAGCATAGTCATGAAGGCAATGCATCAAAGTATGAAGAAGCTGCTGATTTGGGATTGGGTGGTTATGAATATTATCATTCTCCTAGTGAGGACATTGTAAAATCTGATACTACTCTCCCTGATTCTTATAGTGTGGCAGAAGAGATTGCAGAATTGGATAGGAGAATCCATGAGAAAATTTCCATCAAACAAAGAAGAGAAAAAAGAAAAAAAAGATAAGATCAGATATGACCAAAGTTTTCTTTAGGAAAAGAAGTGTCAATTGCTGAGGTTGGAGATGATGAACCAAGTTGAAGAACCTAAACAAGCCGAAGAGGAACCTATCATCCAACCAATTATTACTACCCAAGAACCTAAGAATAAAGGTAAACAAAAGGTGAAAGGCATTCAAATAGATGAACCCATGAATCCCAAGGTTCCATTAGATCAAATGTCCAAGTTGGATATGGATCTAGAAAGGGCTAGAATGGAGAAAGAAATTGTTGAGCATTTTTTTGACACAAGCCAACTTGCTAGGATCTCAAGATTTGATTTCCTCTCTTGAAAGAATAACAAAGTTATTCCCAAGGCTCTCCGGGGTCGGGTCACAACCTTCTTGGTTACTCAGTTGAAGATAAATGTGAATGTTCATGAGGAGACCTTTTCTAGTACGTTCAAGACATAAAACTATAAAACACTCTAGTTCTTTTTTGGTATTTTATGTTTTAAAATATGGGTGTTGTTAGTAAAATGCAATTTTATATTTTCAAGATGTTGATTTTCAGAATTTAAAGATAAAATTTAAAGAGAGTAAAGTAGCAAGAAATGAAGAAAATTGCAAAAATGAAATCCTACAAACATAAACTATTGTGAATCCTTCCTTGTGAATTGAGTGATGAAGAGATTTGGAACAAACCCATGAAGCATAAATTAGACCAAGTCAAAATTCAATACCCCATGGTTGCAAGCATTTGGAGAGAAGATGAATTCACTCATGTAAGATATTCAAAATCTATCAAATTGTGAAGCCACCAAGGTGTGTGCACCCATGAGACAGATTTATCATAAATCCCAAAGATGATATCTTCCATGCATTCATTACAGCAAGGTAAATAAACAACAACAAACTCCAACTAAAAGAAACACAAATCTGAAGCACAATAAACAAGAGGCTCTTTGAAAATAATGAGTAATGAAAGAATAGATCCAAAAATTTCACCTAGGTAGCAGCAATTCACACACCATGAATGAAGCACAAAATGTAGATTTTTATTGTATTCATAATTCAACCCTTTACATTGATTTGTGCTTACAAAATATAGATTTTTGGCTCTACAACTCTGAATGCCGAAATTAGGGCATTACAGAGTCTAAATTAATAAAAATAAACTAAAACTAGAACTTTTCTGAAGGGAAACTACTGCTAACTGATACTAGAAAGCTTGCATGGATTCTTAAATCCATTTACAACCAGCTTTCCCATGCAAGAAGGGTAAAACTCGCGAAGAAGAGGAAGTTAAGAGGGTGAGTTTCTTCTGAGAAATTGGATTTCTTCTTGGAATATTTATCTCGAGTCTCTTCTCATAGAGGGAACTGATAGGAGACCCTTATTCCCTCCAAAACAAACTCAAGTTAACCATGAATCTGATATGGAGTTCAACTGGTGTACCATAAATGTGATCTTGCTAAAAACACCCATATTTTTGAACCCTGACCTCATCTCCAAAACTTTTAATGCCTCAAAAATGGCTTAAATGTTTCAAACCAAAACTTTAGAGGTGTGAGATGTTTTATACTTGTCGCAGGCCAAAAGGCTAAAATACTTGGAGGCCCAAAAAGGCCGAAAGACCTAGAAGGCCTAAAGGCCAAAAATAGGAGGGCTAAAAGGCCAAAAAATTACATTGCTTGTGGGGCCGAAAGGCCACAACACAAAAACTTGCATGTCCCTAAGGGGCCAAAAGGCTGAAAGGTCGAAACACTGAAACTTTCCTTATGGAATTCTGTTAAGTGCTGGAGATTGATTCTTCAAAATACTCAGTGGTCCAAGGGGTCAGTTTGGGAATGCTTCTAGGTGTGTAGCCCAGAGCCTCTTTATTACCTCCTGAACTTCCTCATAGTTTATCTTCTTTCTTTTCACCTTGTTAACATTTCATTCTTGTTTTTTTTTTAAGGTAGTTAGCTCAGAAGCAAAGAACTAGATCTCTTCTTCATGGCTTGTCATCCTTGTCATCTCTTCTTTTCAATAAAATAATTGCTGCAAGGCCTCGTTGGTCTCTACGCTTTCCATAATGTCCTTGAATTGTTTGACCACTTCTTTAGATGGTTGTAAGATATGCTTAGCTTCATCCTGGTACAAATCTAGGCCGATCCCTATGAAGAAAACATCTATTTCTTCCACCCATTCCAAGACTTCTTTCTGCTTCTCTAATATAGAGGCTTGACATTTTCCATAAATGCTAATTATCTTTGTTATGCACTTGATCCATGTCCCAAAATTATCTAGCTCCTCACCATCATATATCTTTACCAGAATTTGGAAGTGTTGTTTCTTAATGATCTGAAAATCTTGGAGTTCGGCTTGCCATTTTATTACCTCAGACTCCAAGCCACCCTCATTTTTCATCAAATCAATCAAATTTGTAGCTTCTATTATAATAATCCTATAAGTTTTGAATACCCATTTGATGGCACCTTCCCCGTATTGCTCAAAATCTTCCTTCTAATATGATCTTGCTTTGATGAAGGATGGTGTTAACCCTGCCGATAGGTCTGGGGTGTTTCTCTTATCTAACACTTCTTGTAATGAGGCATCTGGGAAGTTGGGGTCAATAGGACCAACCATTTTATGAATGAACTTCTTCAAGGCTTCATTCTATTCTTTCAAGGATTTTTATGGTCTCCTCATCCTTACTCATGAAACCCAGAGCATGTTTAAGCCCTAAGGCTGCTAGTGTCTTGCTTCCTTCCCTAGTGGGTTCCCCCAAATCCACCTCCTCAAATGTATAGTCTTCCGTAGTTGCTTGTGTTTGAGAGGTGCTAGAGGATGGTACTGCAACCTGTGCCTTCTAGCACCCCCTAGTGTCTTGGGTAACATAGGACATTGTCTATGTTGGTAATATGATCTTTGTCTAATGAAAAACTTTCCCTGAGGATGCTATATTTGTATTTTCCCCTTCATCCTCATCTGTATAAGTTCTTCTCCTTAACTAGATTTCTTTATTAAACCATGTAGGCTTACTATATGCGGTGATCAGCTCATATGGGGTAACCTGAAGAACTGAATCCAAAATTTGGGACCCTAGATTCACCTCTTTATTTGGCCCTTCTTATTGTTCCTCTCTCTGTTCCCCTTCATTCATTTCTCCTTGGTGTTCTTCCTTTTCCCTTTCCTCTTATTCCTTGTCTTATTCTTTCATTGCCTCATCTTGTTTTTCCTGGCCTTTGTCTTCATCTCCTGAGGATATAACCAACACTTTGGTATTGAGACCAGTCATGACCTTTAATGTGGTTTTGAGAGGTGATAGAGCCTCTATGGTTAGTGATCCTCCATGGGTCAGGATGTGGCAATCCAAAGGGCTTGATGGTGGTGGAGTAGGTGTTGGGATATTTGGAATTGGAAGTAGAAGAGTAGTTGGAGTTGGGAGAAATGGTTGTGGAATAGGAATAGGATGCAAAAGAGTATTTGGTGGATCAGGAATGTGAGGGGGAATTGTAACAATAATGGTTTATGTTGTGGGCTCATTTCTAGTCACCTCTTGGGTGATTGGGGACTCTTGATTCCCAAGCTCTTAATCTTCTTTAGAGCTCTTTCCCACAATAGGTATATTTCTCTTTTGATTGGTAAAGTGAGTTGGAGGTGGAGTTAGGGTTACCTATGGTTGAAAAAGAGAAGGACCCCTGCCTCATACCCAGTTGTATAGCCTAGTGTGTCCTAGCCTGGGTCTAAAAAACTTTCCAGACCCTCAAAGTCTAACATTTGGAACACATCTGATCCTAGAGAATCCAAGGGGTTATCTTTCTCTTTAGGATCCTCTTGGTGTTTCCTACTAGTCTCCTTTTCTCTTCTTTTCTGAGACCTTGTCCTTTTGACTAGAGGGATCTCTCCCTCATCCTCTTCTTGTGGCTCCTCTTGTATAATTTCTAATTGCAAAGACATAGAATCTTTCTTCCTCTTATATGTCTTCTTTCCCTTTTTGGTGGGAGGAGAAGATTGTCCAAAAGTGGAGGGTCCTTCATCCAGTGAAACCTATGATGGCCCCGTGGGAGGATCTATTTTCCCAGTCATCCTTATCTTAGGATCCTTGTGCCTTGGGTTTGAACCATATTCTACAAGACGCTCATGGCCATATATCATCCTTGGCTTCTGAGGAGGTGCCTTTTTGTACTTTGGGATGGTAGATTTTTCCCCTCTCTATTTATCTACTTTCTTAGGTCACTCCATCAAAATTTTCAAAAGTATTGGGCTCATCTTGTAGGGCCTCTTAATCCATTCCTATATTGTTCTCATTACATGTCTTTCCCAAAAATCAATATCATCATTTTCATCATTATCAATCTCTACATTCATGATGGGTCTGTCATATATCTTGTCATCTGTATAAATGGCCTCCAAGACCTCATCTGAATTATATTCCCAAACTTTTGGGGGAATAGGAGTCTTTATGACTTCCTTTTCCAAGGTAAGAGTCATTCTACAATAATCTCAGATTCTAACCTCATGATCATCTACATAGTTAATCCAGTGATCTTCTAAGTATGGTTTGTGAATGTAGAACTTGCCAATAATGTGGCTGTAAGTGCCTATAGGGTCAAAATGAGTCCACACTATCTTGTAAAGTTGTAGGGGACATTCATCCCATTCAAAGGCCAAAGATTTAAAGAACTTCATATCCTGTAGGGTATATGGTCCCAATGAGATGGGAAAATCCCAACAGTGCTTCTTCTTGTGCTTTATGTGTTCATATGCATCTGCGAGTTGCCTGGCCAACTCCAAAATGATTATCTAGTCAGATGAATACCTAGGCAACTTATTTGGTTTCAAAGTTGATCCCACTATCCAAATGTAAGTGAAGGTTCTAAATTGTATGTAATAGGCCCCTATGGCCCTTATTTTGGCAGCTACCTCCTCTGATATCCTTTTTGAAAAATCACCCTCAATGGATTAGATGACCATGAATATGAAGGCATCATTGACTATCCTGTAATTGAGGCAATCTTCTGGCATGTTTTCCATCCTCATCAATTATGGGTACACAACATGGGGCCAATAATTTGGATCATTTATTCTTCCCCTCTTGGTAAGACCTAGGTAGTCTACCCGTGCTGCCAGTAGGTACACTATGTAAGTGCTCATATAAAACTTCAGGTTGCTTTTCACAGCCACTAGTTGTTCATCCAAATTTTCACTGATGATGGTCCCCCAATCAATCCTAGCCTTGTGGCCTCTGATTCTTTCAATCAGGAGAATCATCCAATTCTCTAGTTGGGAGGATTGTTGTAATCCATATACTCAGCTTAGAAGTGTTATGGCTACCTTGATATCATCCTTCATGTATCCCCTCTTTAAGTCTATCTTGTCAAGCTTATTTTTGGGGAGAGGTTTCTTGAGGTAATTTTTATTGACTATATCATAGGCCTCTTCCCCTTTGTTAATGAACCACAAGTTTCCCTTCTCTATGAAAAAGTCATAGAACTTGTCTATGCCTTTGTGGAGGTGGAAGAAATCCTCTATGACATCTGGCCTGTTGCTTTATAGTTCATCAATGATCATTTTCATTCTCTACTCTGCCATTCACATCTTCCACACAACATACCACACATTCCTCTATATCTTCTTTCACAAAAAGATCTTACATAAATATCTTTTTCTTTCACCAAGTTGGCTCTCAATGTAGATATTACATAGTCAGCTTCTAATACAAAATACATTTAATAAAGTAAAAATTAAATGCATACTCGATGCTCTTGCATAGTCAAATTATAGGTTATCATAAACCATAATCCAACTTCAATTTCCAGGAGTCGATGTCATACTCCCTTAATCATCACTACAGTCCAACTGCTATGTATCATTGTTCTACCACAGTATGTCTATCTTCAATTCTTTCTAACTTGTTGTAGAAATTACCAAAACCAAATCAATCTTAGGTGGAGGTCACACATACCCCATATTCTATTCCTCTAAGCTCACATGTCTTAACTCATCAATATCGATCTTTGATATCCAAAATACTTATGTATCTCTACTTCTATACTTAGTCAATTTCTAAATCAGAAAAATGTATCTTTATAGGAATCGATCTGTCACCCATATGTGTTGCCATAAATGACAACCAAAAAGTAAATCACATTACACAAAATTGATCAATTACCAACATTTACAGTATTTGGGTAGTTAGAATAAGTTGAATCAGAGACATATGAAATGGGTAGGTTATTTGTAGAATTCCACATTTGTGATAAAGCATAAGAGTGGATTATCTATCCAAGTTACTGATGCATTGAGTAGAAGACATTTTTTGACTGAAATGAGAATTGAGGTTCTTGGTTTTGATGACATGAATAATTTGTATGAAAGCGATCCTATTTTTTTTTGAGTAGTGGAGAGTGTGCAGAGAACCTAATTCAAATCAATCAAGTAAGTATGAAGACTATTTCATTCACAAAGATATGTTGTTCAAAGGTATTCAATTTTGTATACCAAGAGGTTCAATGAGAACTAATCTGATTAAGGAGAAACATAGTAGTGGATTTGCTGGACATTTTGGTATTGATAAAATATTGATTTTTCTTAAGGAAAGGTGGTTTTGGCCTTAGTTATATAAGCATGTCCAAAAATTTGTGAAAAGTTGTGATGTTTGTCAAGTTGCAAAAGGAGTGAGTTAGAATAGTGGTTTTTATACACCAATTACTATTCTTGAGAAACCTTGGAGTGATATCAACATGGATTTTGTTCTTGGCTTACCGAGGACAGCAAGAGATAATGATTCCATATTTGTTGTTGTGGATAGATTTTCTAAGATGACACATTTCATATCATGTAAGAAAACATCAGATGCAGTACATATAGAATATATTTTCTTTAAGGAGATTGTCAAATTGCATGGATTACCAAGGAGTATCATCTCTGACCGAGACAATAAGTTTTATAGCTATTTTTTGAGACTACTCTAGAAAAATTTGGATACTGAGTTGAAATATAATTCTACATTTCATCCACAGACTGATGGACAAATAGAGGTTGTAAACTGAAGTTTGGGTGAGTTGTTGAGATGCTTAGTTGGAGACACACCAAGTAATTGGGATTTGATGTTGGCACAAGTTGCACACAATAGTTCAGTGAATAGAAGTACTGGAAAGACACCTTTTGAGATTGTTCATGGCACATAACTAAGAGGTATATAAGACTTGAGAGATATTTTTAGAGAAGAGAAAAGGAGTGTTGAAGAAGAAGAATTTCCTCAGTTCATGAAGACATTGCATGAAGACCTAAAAAAGAAGCTCGAGAAAAGTAATGAGAAGTATAAGGATAGTGCAGATAGATCAAGAAGACATAAAACATTTTAAGTTGGTGATGTTGTAATGGTTCATTTGAAGAAAGGTAGATTTCCTATTGGAACATATGGTAAATTGAAGATGAATAAATTTGGTCCTTGTAGAACACTGAGAAGATTTGACAGTGGAAATGCTTATGAAGTTGAATTACCTCATGACATGGATATATCACCTATATTCAATATTTCATACTTTTATGAATATCATGAACCTGGTGAAGAAGTGAAAGTACCAAGTGATTATCCTAAGAAGCAGATACAGGAATTTGAATAGATTTTGAAACAAAGAATTGGCAGAAGTACAAGAGGAAAGGAATACATGGAGTATCTAGTAAAATGGAAGAACAGACTGATTGAGGACTCATATTAGATTTCTCAAACTAATTTGGATTCATTTTAGGTTGGACCTAATACATGATTTAGGGAATCATTTCTTATAACCCTAGGTGTCTGATGTAGGAGCATCTTGGGTCCTTAGCAATCTTGCTCAACCAAAAATATGTTTTCTTTTGTTCTTTAGTTTGTTTGGAGGTTTCTCAGTGAAGTCTCTATTGCTTAGGTTCTATCACTTAGGCATGATTTTTTTGAGTTTCTCTTTGTTGCTCAGGTTTTTTCGCTCAGGCATGCTTATTCCAACTTCATTTTTCTATCACTCAGTTTTGTCTTATGTTTCTCAGGTATGCTTGGCTCGAGTCATGTTCTGTTTCTCAGGGTGTTCTTTTCCTAAGTCACTTTGTTCCTCGGTCATTCTTTGCCCGAGTTGTTCATTTTGGATTTGGATCTAGTGGCCAACTTCTTCATTTAATTTCCATGGCTTAATTAATGTGGGGTCTCTCATTGGGATCTATGGACCTAAATTTGGGTCTCACTTATGGATTTGAGCACCGACCTCTTTCGTGGACTCTTGTATATATGTGTTTCTATGTTTTAGTTTTAGGAGGTATTTTTAGAGGATAGAAGATTGAATATTGAATTATATGGAAGATAGGTCTATCACCTCGCATGTATTAAGATCAATTTGTAATTAATTGAATGTATATGACCCAAACTAGGAAGGCCTTATAGCTTGACTTGTAATGAGTTTGATCAATTAATGAAAATGATCTTTGTTGTTTCTTCTCTCACTCTATTTTTGTTTCCACATTGTTGTGTTTGAAAGTTGGTTTGGTAGTTGAGAGTGCCCTAGGCCCCTCTTGCCATTCACCCTTGTGTCATTTCTCATAGTGTGTTTGTGACTAGATTTACTTATTTTCAAAGAAGATTTTAATGTAGACTCAATAGTTGGTATGACATTGTTCTCATAGTTATTCTTATCAAATGAAATAAGTCTACCAATCAAACTATCTAGAGTAACATTGTTATTTTCTACTACTCTCATTTCTTGAATTGCAGATACTCTAATTGCATGAAAAGGTAGTAAGGTTCTCAGAATTTTACTTACAATTGTTTCATCTTCAATTAATCCTCCTGCTCCTTGGATAGCATTAACAAATTCTTTGATTATGCTGCTGTACTAAGTGATGTTTTCTCCTTCTTTCATTCTTAGGTCATCAAACTTTCTTCTTAGGATTTTAGATTTAGCTCTTAGCACATTTGTGTCTCCTCCATGTACTAGCTTGAGTTTGTCCCACATTTTCTTTGTTGTGGTGCATGATTTTACATCTTAGAATTTAGCATGGGATAGTGAAGAAGCAAGTTCTATCATCATAAAATTGTTTTCATGTTTCTCTCTCGATTGATCAACAGTTAGAGGTCCATGAGATGCAACATATTCAACATCCAAGTATTGTTTGACATCATTTCCAATACCTGATAGATGAATTCTTTTATTTCTTTTTCATGATGCAAATTTGTCTTTGTTCAACTTAGGCACATCCATTTTACTCATCTTATGATCTTTAGCTTGATTATTTAAACTCTCTTCCGAGCACCAAAGCTCTGATACCAATTGTTAGAATAACTAAGAGGAGGGGGGGAGTGAATCAGTGGCCTCAAAAATAATTCTGATAATCCAACCAAAAATTATATCACAAATATAATATACTCTAGTTATCTTTTAGTCCTTGAAGATGTATGCCTTATGTGATTCTAGTAAATATATACTTCTCGGTGATTATACTGTTTATCTTTTTCTAGCCTTTACTGAGTAGCAGTAATTAAACTTAGTTTTTACCCACCAATCCTATTTTAGCAATGTGTAAAGAAAAAAATAAAAGAAATGAACCATATACACATTTGACACATGGATTTTCAACGTGGAAACCTTGTTAAGGGAAAAACCACTTGTGACTGGTCACCCAAAATTTTTACTCTTCTGAAGTGAGCTCGGTGAAGAGCCAACCCTGTTAAAAGTTACAAACACAGTGTTAAGTGAAACCTTGTTAGAGGATTCAAAACTAATAGTTTTTATTTTGACCTAGCATTCACTATGATGTCAACTAGAAAGCCTTTTGATACTCTTGAGTATCTCAATACAATAAGGATAGTTAAATCCCACTCAGTTAAGAAATTTTTTGAATCAATGGTTAAGCTCAAACAGTAAATGATCTGTTCTATAATATAACTTTAACTTGCAAATTTTTAGATATATTGTTAGTCCATAATACCTCTTTGATCAATATTCTCTTCAATTCCTTTTCTCCCCTTCTTAATTCTATTCTTCTCAGTGAATATTCTTACTTCTATTGCTCGGTGTCTGCAAAATTCCTTAGCTTTGTTCTTCAGCCTGTATGATCATGTCTGCATGAAGACTTCTATGTTCACCAGAATTATATTTGAAATTCCTCTCTTTATAATGAATTCCTTGTCTCTTTATATACACATGATTAGCCACTCAATCTCCTTGTATTTCTTGTTCTTGACGTAGATTACTTCTTGATATGCAAATCCCCCCATGCATTTCTTTAATCTTTAAAGCTTTGCTTTAGTTTTATTTTGTAGATTTCTCCTTGACAACTGTGAATAAAAAAAGATTTAAATCTTCTTCTTCTCCTTAGTTCTATTGGTCGATGAAAATAAAGAAATCAATCAGTTAACTCTAAATATAACTCTTCCATCTAAGTAGTTTTGTTGTTTTCTAACTCCAGTTGATTTTGGTCATCAAATCTTAGTTTTCTCGGTAACATTTTAGTACTTTACTTAATCCCAAAGGAGCTCAAAATAAATCTATAAGAAATCCTATTGTATTTCTAGGTGTCAGTACTACAGATCTTTAGCCCAACTTCAAGTGAAGAAGCTCCAAAAGCTCTTGCCTATGCGACACTTGTCTAGTCCTCATTTGCATCATTTGATAATGTGGTAGGGTCCACATCCTTCAGGGGAAATATTCACTTTTTTCATCAAACAACCACCTCGAGGCACATTTAACCTCAAAAAAGGCACACCACCTTTTGAGTTTGCAACTTCCTTTGTAGTCATGGGACATTTTTAGAGCTCAAGTGTTTCTACACGGGCCAAATTTGAAAATGCCATTTTAGGCCACATTTATGAGTTTGATCTCAGTGGAATCTTTTTCCTATATAATCTTGAGGGAAAATTGTAATAAGAGATTTATTATTGGAGAGCCCTTATAGGAAGATATTTTTAGATTCTTTTGCTCAACAGTTTAGTAGAACACTTAGAAAATAACTATTATATCATTCTTTGACCTTGTCTTTGTATTTAGATAATCAACAGAGGAAACTATAGATACTTAAACATGACATATTAGTCTAATGCAATGACAATAATAACATTCCTCCTAAATTATTAAATAATCTTTATTACTTAATCAATATGCATCATTCTACTATATTACAAAGTCAAATCATAATTTCCCTTTAATTTCATAATTAAGAAATTGTAATTACTTACTTTAATTATTCAATATCTAATAAATATCTCATCACCCATTCGTCTACAAAATAATTAAATAAATAAACATTATTTAATTATTCCTTGTATCCTTATAATTAATTAAATAATCATATTTAATTAATGTCCCCCATCACTAATTATTATAATTATATAATAATTAAATCAAATTTTATCTCATTATTAAATAAATGATATTTATTTAATTAAATGAATTATTTCCTTATCGTGATTAAGTAAATGATTTTTATTTAATTAAGCTAATTATTCCCCTGTCATAATTAAATAAATTATATTTATTTAATTAAACTAATTATTTCCCTCTCATGATTAAATAACTTATATTATTTATTAAAATCATAAATATCCTCCTAAATCCTAACTCACACTCACTTTGAGTTAGTATGTCAATCACAACTCTTCACTCCACGAATTTCTCTCCTAACTTAGTCTCCTATTCCACCTCTTTGGTCTATCCCCTCAATCAGGCAAGTCAATTAGAGTTGAACTCTCACTCACTTGAGTTATCTCTTCCACCTCTTTAATCAATCCCATAATTCAGGGAAGTCAATTAGAGTTGAACTCTCACTCACTTGAGTTAGCTCTTCCACCTCATTTATTCAATCCCCCAGTCAAGGTAGTCAAGCAGAGTCCAAATTCTACTCACTCTGAGTTCTACTCCTCAGTCATAGTCAATCATCCCTTCAATCATGGAATCATGGTTGAACCCCCTTAAATCTGATAAATAAAGAGCTTGTTTCTCATATTTAGTAACCACAATTGCTTTGAATTCTTATGCTAGCACAATCTTGAGTTCAATTCTAAGGGGACACATTACATAAGAAGGAGAACAAAAGAGGAGGAATTATGGGTTTGCATATGTTTTTATGTTATTTGATTTCAATATCTTGATTTATGTATGAAATTCTCTTGTTTCCTTTCCTCTTTTGATATTGGGAATACTAATTGCTTTAAGAAACTCTTTGTGGTTGAGATATTCTATGTTATTGTAGGTTTCTATTGATCCTATTATACCCTATTAAAAAAGGTGAACCCGACGTGAAATTTTGTCATATATTTCAAATTTATTGGACTTTTTTATGAAATATGTTTTGCAGGTTTGCACTGATATAAGGAGGCCACAGTCCAAAATTTAGATTTTTCAAAAAATTTCAATAATTTTTTATGATATTTCATAAGAAATAATTTCTGGGCACAAATCGACATTTCATTTTGATAAAATTATATTTTTGGAAAGGTCTTGAAATAATAAAAGGGATTTATTCTCTAAGATTTTAATTTTGATGAAAAATATTTGCAAAAAAAAAAGATCTTTTAAAACTGGTATGTTCTGATAAAATGGATCCATAGGGCACAAATGAGGGAATTATGATATAACATTTGGTTTGTAGGTTTTTTTGACATAAGAAAGATACAATCCAAATTTTAGAGTTTTTTTTAGGTTTTTTTTTTTATTTTTTATAAAAAAAATTATGAGATTTTATTAAAAATTATTATTGGATACAAATCAAAGTTTCTTTTTGAAAAAGAGTCCCATTTTTAGAAAGTTATTAAAATTCTAACAGGGGTTTATTGTCTTTGATTTTAATTTTGATAAGAAATATTTCCAAAAAAAAATCTTTGAATTTTTTTTTTTTTTGTGTAGGTGCAGGTGATAATCATTTGATCAAAAACATTATTTCAAAACTAAAAATAACATTTTCTTATCTTCTCTCTAAAATATCATTCTCTATTGTAAAAACACACATTTTCATTGTTGAAAATATGCACTCGATGTAATAAAAAATATAGTGGGCTACCAAAGCACATTAAAGTTAAAATTCAGAAGTCCATTGAGCAACTAAAAAGAGAGCGAGAGATTAAATAGAACATAGGAAACATGAACATACTAAGAATTGAGGCACTTAAGGCAGAGATTGGTTATGAAGGTCCCATTGACACATATCTGGACAAGGTAAGAGAATTTTGTAAGAAGTTCAATTGTCATTACATCAATACTAGCATGCTTGTGGATTATCAGATCTAAATTGCTAGAATTTTTGGGCACTCACAATTTCTTGATAACTTGTGGCGTGGAAACAATTTTAAAATTTTCCTCTTCTAAAATCAATTCATTTCTATTTGGTGCTTTAAAATGAACAATACATGCTCAAACATCTAAAATAACATTATATTTTAATGTATAAAATTGACATGTGGTTAACAACTAAACAAGGAAAATAAATTTTGAAATTGGTGCAGTTATAACTAAACAAGAAAATTTCATTTGGTTTGGGCTTAAAATTAAACTCACATGTTTGTATGGATGGTAGCTTAGTTCACATTTGATCTTTTGGTGCTTAATCCAATTAACCGTGTGTTTTGAGTTTTTGGTGTGCTTGCACAATTTGTTGGCATACAAACTTGTTTAAATTTTTGAGAGAGGCCTGTTCGGGGAAATACTTCTTCCTCAGAGGAGGACGTCAAATCAGTAGTCCTTATGATTGGTATATAAGCAATGCATGGGCCAAATCCCTTAATGTAATATGTCTAGCCAAGCTCAAGCAAGGTGTGTTGATGATGGTCTTGATCGGGCGAATATCCCTAAGTAGCCAACATGGTCAACTAGGCTCTTAAGTGAGTCATAGGCATAAAAATTGATTGGATAGACACCATAGACATTGCTACAACCTGATTAATTAGAGACCTACCTGGTTCACATCTGAATCAAGTATCTTATTATAGTACAATGGGTTACATAATTTCCTCCCAAGATTGCAACCATGTGTTCTAGGATATTGTGTTGATGAAATAAATCTTCATTAGCATGGAAACATACCTGGGAATGCTAAAGACACTGGAACCTATGTAGTCAATCTTCTTGTCCTATTAAAGTGACAATTACTGTGTGAGATGATGAACATCAAAATAATTGGGCCTATAACATTACATCTTGAAGACAACTGACCATAGATTAATCTGAATGTTTTTTTTTTACCATGTGAAAACATTGCAACTTGAAAAAGTTGTTGACCATACACTGATCATTTCCTATTTTATTGAGTCAGTCCTATAGAAACATTGAGATTTTTTATTGTTGAGTTTGTACATGTCTCAAACATTGCTCCTATAATATTTTCCTATTAGCATCCTATCAGATTACCAAGCAGAATCATCAACATGAATCCTAAAACATTCCATTTGTCTCTTATGGTGAAATTTGGTGATCGACACACCCTTGCATATTCAACCAATTTTTTTAGCATCATTCCTAGCATAGAATCTTGCATAAACATTTCCTTTTACATATTCATCATTATATTCCAGAAAAAATAAAAAAATCCAAAAAATACAGCTTGCATAGCCTAGAGGTTAAGTTTTTCCCCTTTCAGAGTCCTTTGCAGATTAGAGGGTGCATTTTCCTAGAATATTCTAGTAGTGACCTTGTGTATTATCTTGACTTCGTCAAAATTGAGTCACCAGATCGTCTTGCCTTGGCTTAGGCACCTATCAATCTGCTTAACACTCTTCTTAGACAACCATCATTGCCAGTATGAGAAATCTTTGTACTACCTTTTTGAAGTTAAGATTGTCCATATAATTATTCAATTATTTCCTTAGATAGTTTACCTTGGAACTTTATAGAATCTCTATTAGGTCATATTACCTATATTTGAGGCTACATCCTAGTCATTCATTCCTAGATTATATCAACATCTTATTACAATAAAATAGAAAAGGTTACATTTATCCTTTGCATATGTCATTCATGAGATCAAAAAATAACTAAGGCACAATGGATCTTAACAAATAACCCATACATGATCCCCAAAGTAATATGGATATTCTTATTCAAAAAACCTGATGAATAAATTTCAACGATCTAGAGACTATTCAACATCATAAGAAACCACATGTTGATATCCCACAAATACCCACAATCCTTCCACTAGAAGATGGATTCTTATTTGAGAATATCAGGGATAAATGAAGTGACATGGAAGAAGGTGACAAAACCCTAGAAAATCCTATAGTAATGGCTATAATGGGATCACTATTGGAAACTAACTCAAATACGTACTTCAAAATGCCTGCACAAAATGGTGCCAAACTATATGTTGGATACGACACCTATGCCATAGTAGAAGACACTCCCATGCCATCATATTGGATCCTCTCCACAACACCACTTCCAATCAACTCCATTTTACGTTCTGGAAACCCCATGCAAAGCACCTCCCAAGTGACCACATCTTCCACCACACTAGGTATCCAGTACAACAATCTTCTCTTTGCCACTTTTCTACCCATATCTAGCACATCTTGCAACATAGTAGCACCCTCCATAATGAGCTCAAACCATCTATAGGGTACATCCAAAATGGCTATATTAGGTCACAATCCCAATAGAATTTTGACAAATTACTCAAATTACTCAAGAGACAACCCAACAACAATCTATTAGTGGTCTCCCTATAAGTGTTTATTTCAATTCAAGAAAACCCCAAATCAATGAAGGGGCACATCAACAAAAACAACCTGTCATCAATCTTAACTACATGAGGATTCTAGATACCTTTTTAAAACATCATGGAGTAACTCAGCCTAGCACTTCCAACCCTACAACACAACTAGAATATAAACCTTCACACATTCCACCACCTTAGTAGAAACCTTTGTACGTTCAACCAGCCCAACAATAGCCTTCATAAATTCCACCACCTCAGCAACAACCTTCATACATCCCACCACCTCAGAAAGAAATTTCATACATTCTACCACCCCAACAACAACCTTCATACATTCCACCACCTTAGAAACAACCTTCATACATTCCACCATCTCAACAATAGCTTCCAAACATCCCACCACCTTGACACAATTAGCAACCTCCATACATACCATCTCCTCAATACATTCCAAAACCTTAGTATCTTCCATAGCTTCCGCATACGCTACATCCCCAATACACTCCATAACCTTAGTACATCCCACCACATGCTCATGCAACATACACAAATACCAAGTACAAGACCTGATATAATTGGGCACAATATTATAACAGTGGGACAACCTTTTTTGATCCTAACACAGTACCATCTACACCGAAACCCACTGAATTATTTTCCCAACAACTCCAACTTCTCTAGCAATAGGTCATTAACTTGCAAATAGGCACTCCCAAGAGGTATTACACTATTTTTTATCTTACTCCTTACTCGTTTGATAGGACATTGTACATGCCACCTTTTCCACAAAATTTTGAGATGCCTAAATTTGAAAAATGCAAGGAAAAGGGAGATCCCAAGGACCATATACGAGAATTATTCATGTCTTGCACAGAAGTGGCATATAATGACACCCACCTCATGATATTATTCCCATCTAGTCTTGGTGAGCCAGCCATGGAGTAGTTTTCTAGACTTCCTATTTTAAACATCCTATTTTTTGCTGAAATTATACATTTTTAAGAAAATATGATGTTTTAAGTGTTCAGATCTCTCGTTTGAAGGATTAAATTGAAAATGGTTAGATAAAAGCCTCTGAGATAAAAATATCTTTGTTAGAATCTCTCTACTCCTCACACACACCTATAATCGAGTCTCCTTTGCACCCATCAAGATAGTGACAAAAAATCACTTTGACATTAAATTTTTGTGGGGTCAAATGAATTCATTTGAAAAACCCAAATATGTGATGATAGTAATCAGAGAAAGATTTCCAATGATTGTGATTTTAATATATATTGATTTTATTATGAATTTTCTTTTTAATTTTTACTAAACATAGGTTGTCTGACCACTTAGCAACTTCTATGTCTGACGCTTCAGAAAAAATAGTATATTAGGAAAAACATTGTGAAAAATATCGAGGAAATAGGTAGTTATGTTACCTTTCTATCAAAAAAATAAAAAAAAGAATTTTGATATATACAAATAAGTTAGAGCAATCAAAATGAACCTATGTCTAAATTATAGTTAATGTCACTTCATAACTAAATAAAATATAAAATATTCAACCAAATTGAATGAAACCAATTGTATTCTCTAGATATTGGTGTTACAAGCCTAACTTTAAAATACTTACGTTCTTATAGATTTTATAAAAAAAATTATGTTGATCAAAGTGAGCGTCACTCCTAAAAAATGTTATTTTTTTCTGACAAACCAATTTTTTAAGGAGAAGGAAAATATTCTACAAATAAATTCCATTTTTTTCAAAATATATATATTTATAAACTAGAAACAAAATGATAAAATTCACTAGTTTACATCATCTCCAAATTCTTAGTTGTTTTACAATGATAGGTGTCCAAAAGCGAAGATTTTTTTCAAAATGTTTGTTTCAGTGTCAAAGTTGGCCAAAACATGGAACACGGTATTGTGGGATCACCCCAAACTATTTTCATAGCATTATCATGGAGGTAACATTAATGGATCTCTGCACAAAAAGTCAAAATATTTGTTAGAAATTTGCCTCATTCTTACAATGATGGAGGAATGTTGCCTCAAAAGCATATTTCCACATACCCATAAAAGAGAAGATCCATATGTTCATAAATAATTGTCAACTAGACATGATGTGTGAATTAAAATCCTAGAAAATTGAAACCTTTGAATAGATAGCTGAGAAAGTGCTAAAAGAATAAATATACCTCACCCAAAAGGGAGCCATCAAGAAAGAGATGACTAACTCAACACCTTACAAAAAATCCAAATACTGGTCCAAAAACAAAAATATGATGAATGATGATTTTATTGATGCTAAAATGGTCCAACCAATCATGCACATACAAGTGCCACCAACACCTAATCAGAAAACCCAATCATTGAAAACTACCCAGAGGGTTAACAATATAGACACAACAACCCTAGTAGTTAATCAGACATACCAAAAAATTCCTGCAAGAAAGCACATCACTCCTCTTCAAAAATTTATGCCCTTTGATAAACCTCCTGAGAAAATTATTGAGAAAATACTACAATCTCATTCACTCACCCTACCTGAAATTAGACATTATAAGGGTAACAATAAAACTACATGGTGGAATGAAAATTCTTACTATGATTTCCATAGAAATAAGAGACACAAGAAAATTAATTGCATGCAACTGAAGCATATTGTCCAGGTTTTCATCAATCAAGGTGAGATAAAAGTTATCACAAACGCAGACACCACCAATCAAGATAAAAAATATTCTCAAAGCCACTAATAGATTATGGAAAAGGTAAGGCCTCCACTTATGGAGATTATAATAAAGAAAACTTAACCTACCCCAGACCTGATCTTGATCTAAGCATAAATGCCATCACCATTCGAGATCCAAATACCAATTGTGTTGTAACTACCCACTATTCCATAATCATAGTTAAGGATCCCCACCAAATTTTTTTATACCAAATAAATAATCTACTTGACCATCAGGTCAGTAAAACCTCTTATACCATCTGAAACAAACTTTAGCACAAACTTCCATTGATGATTTGCTTCACATTTTGCAAAATCATAAAGAAACCTTAGATGCGGCTTTATATAAGTCCTCTATTCCAAAACATAAATATCATTATGAAATATAATGTTTCCTTCACAAACAAATATATCCCAATCCATAAACCATTTCACAATGATACTTTGCATCTAGAAGTCTTTTTCTACCTCCATAAAATTGAACACATCTAGATAGATGGAAGAGCAGGTCTAAACATATGTACCCTAAAAGAGGTAAACTCATTAGGATACTGTGATAGTTGTGTAGATGTTACCAGAAATATTATAATTAAAGAATATGATGATGAAGAAATACCTTCCCGAGGTGTCATTAGTCTTCAAGTAAGACTAGGTCCAGCAACACAAGACACTGCCTTCCAGGTCCTAGACCTAGATCTTGGTTACAACATGTTATTGGGATGATCATAGATCCATTCCACGCAAGTGGTACCATCTACTTATTATCAATGTTTTAAATTTCCTTATTATGGAGTTGAAATCAAAGTTTGTAGTGATAGGGACCCTTTTCTATATTGTAGATATCTAAGAGGACCTATTTACAATAAAGTAGGTAACATTCAGAAGGCATTTGTGGCCTATTCATCTAAACACATAGATTGTACATACTCAGAAAAATCAATTGAACTACCTACATTAGAGCTCAAAATGCAAGTCAAAGAAAATAGATGTGGATAATACTCCTATGCGGATTTATTTTGTGTAGGAAAGCTACAAATCTCACCCTATTCATATGGAAAGCCTAAACACCCCCTACAAAATTTAACACTTATCTATCTACAAAAAATGTTTATAAGATGGGGAGATATTCATAAAGAAGTCATTGAAGACAACTTATCTTCCTAGTTGTATACAAATCAAGAACCCCCTGAGATTAAAATCCTAGTACATGAATATGAACAGGGGTATACAATTATCCAAAACTAAGGGTATAATGGATGCTCTAGCTCAGTAAAAAAGGAACAAGGAATTATTGAGCCAATTGAACCAACCCAAAACATACAACATCGTGACTTAGGCTATAGACCACCAACATAAGGCATTTCAAAAATCTTATAGTAATGCTTGTGTGTATAAATAAGTTGATACATTTGAAGAACTCCATTCAGACATAGAATCTAATGAATATGAGTGGGATTCCTCACATATCACCAACAACTTGCACCTTAATACTCCCCTTTCTCAACTATCTTTACAAAATAGTCCCACAAAGCACCGAGCATGGATTGAAGAATTTTGGGCCTGATCTAAACCTTCCTCCTCCTCCTCCTCCAAAACTCACGAGTCAGTGTCTAATTCATATCTCACTACCTATACCAAAATCCAAATTTCATCCTTCCAAACTAAAGACAACATAGCCTTGGTTTACCGTGACCTTATAGATTGGGAACAACAAAATCAACCGACCATAGACATTTTTGAGAATGATGAAGCAATTACTAAATACTTTGGAATAAGACAAGGCATACCTATGTGTGACCACAAAGTAGGTTTCAACATTGAACTGGATAAGACAACACACTTTGGGGAGTTATATCAATCCTCTAGTCACAAAATTAAAAAGTAAAATATTAGTCTATTGGGTGAAAACCTCTCTGAGGTTCCCAATGATGGAGAGATTGATATACTTCCCTGTTAGCATAATTATCTATTTACAGTTATTAATTAGATCACTTTGATATAATTAATTAAGTTGTTTATTACTCTATTTTACTTAAGTTATCTCTTAGGTGCATTATAATTAATATTTATATTAATTATTAATGTGCAACCTAGCTTTTCAAGTTTTAGGGTTTCATTCACCTTTATAGGTTGAACTTTGTAGTTTCTTTTTCATTAATTCAAATTACAATTTAGCTCTCACTTCTTGAGCGAATTTTGATTTCTTCTCCTTCCCTCTTCCTACTTCTTTCTTGTTACAGGTTTCTTGCATGCAAGTGTTCTTTGGGTTCTATGGATTTGTCTCTCAAATCCTTCATGGTATCAAAGCTTCCCTACTGCTTCTTGGTCTGAGGGTTTTGAAGCCATGATTTAAAGATGAAAGCCATAGCTTCTCTATAGTTTTTTCTTCATTTTGGAGGAGGCCCTATTTTCTGGAGCACTTTGAGCCAAAACGTACTCCACCATTGCACTCAGAAGGCCTAGGAGAGTCAAAAATCATATAAAGTTTGTTGTTTTTGGCCACAGTGACCTCTGGAAAAAAATTTCTCCCTCCTAGGCCATACGACAAGCATATTGAGAAAAAAAAAATTTAAAATGCAAAAAACACATTTTTTAGGGCTTTCGGATGCACAGCCAGAGTAGCCACCACCATGCCACCTTGGCACCACCCTGACCCGCCCACCGGCCACCGACCATCGACGGAGAAACCAGCAGTAGTGCTACCACTCAACAACCACCCAGGAGTAGCCCGACTGCCACCGCCGCCGGCAACAACAACCGGCCCATCACCGCCCCACCACCGGGTGCCACTGACAACATGCTAGGTGACATCATTGCTGATGTCACCTATCAAAAATTGTTTTTCGAGAGTTTTTCAAAATTTTCCAGTGGATTTTGCCTTTTTCGACGACAGAAATTTTTTTCTGAGAACAGGCCCGTGACGTGCCGACGACCATCAAATTTTTTCCTGCGCTTTGTGACGGTCGTTTGATCGTCAATTTTTTTGTCGTGATTGGTTTTTTCCAGAGAGCTCATTTTTGGAGGAGCAGTTGGGTTTTCGTCCGTAACTTGTGCATATAGTGTTTGTTTTCAAAAAATGAAATATCGTCGGAAAGGTGTTTCTGAGCCAGTCGTGATGATGCTGGTCTCTTATTGTGATTCGACTTTTCAAGTTCTCATTTTTGGCATTGAAGTAGAGGCTTTATTTTCCTCCCTCTCTACATCTAGCATCTAGGTTTTTCTCTCATTTTTTGTGCTTTCTATACTTGTTTATTTGTTGTACAAGGGGAATAGAATTATACATTATGGGGCAGGTGCATTTGGTTTCTATAATTTAATTCAAAAATGACCCTTCTACTTCAGTCTACTTCTTCTCTCAATGTCGGACCCCTCTATGGCCTGACTGACACCACACAATTATCACACCTGGAAAGCACACATGACTAGGCTACTCATGTCACGTGGCTTATGGTCATGTCTGGATGAGAACCAACCTACTCTGCAGTGTCTATTTGAGGTCCTTCAACATAGGAACAAAATGTATGAAGCCATGGGTTTGATTGCACTGCACATTTCAAACAGCCTCCTGTTTCATCTGGATGGTTTGACCACTCCTCGCGCCTATTGGGGAAATTTTGCAGATCTTTTTGGCATAGTGAATGCATTCAGGGCACTTCAGCTTGATGCAGAGTTGACATCCCTATCTCCTGATTATTTTTCCACCATTGAGGACTTCTTGATGAATTTTAATGCTCTCCGATCACTTTTATAGGGATGTGGGAAGACCAAATAAGATGATGAGTGTATCTTTCTGATACTCTCAAAGCTTCGTGGAGAGTTCCATATTTTCTCCTCCACTTTCTATTCCACTACGGATGCCTTGGGTCCTAGGCACAATATTCCTTCCTTTGTGGCCTTCTATGATCAATTGACTCGAGAGCGGTCAGAGATTCAAAAGTTCAATGATGCTTTAGGTTCTATGAACCATGCCTTGGTTTCTCACCCATCTCCACAAAAACCAGAGCAGAAACATGTATCATCATCCATAGAATCTTGGAAGGATTATCCTTCCCAACATTCCTCTGGCCTACTTCCTTCACCTAAGGGGAAATCAAAGATAGACAAACCCAAGTGTACCTATTGCAATAAGTTCAATCATGATGAGTCTCAGTGCTTTCAGAACAAGGTAGATGGATATGCCCAACAAATTGCTGATTTGACAGCTCTTCTTCATAAGAGACACATTGATATTCCTTCTTCCTCTTCTCACTATTTTTCTTCATCGTCATCTCAAGTAGATGGGTCAGACAATGGAAAGGGTCATGCCTTATGTGCATCTACTATAGCTCCCTCTTCTAGGTGGTTGCTGGATTCCGGTGCTTCACATCTTATGGCATCTTCTTGGAGTTCCTTCTCATCTTTTGCAGCCTCTCCTACCCCACACATCTTGATGGGGAATGACACTGTTATGCCTGTGTGTGGTCAGGGTACTATTGACATCAATGGTGGTGCATTCTATGATGTACTATGTGTTCCATCCTTCTCATTGAACCTTCTCTCCATTTATAAGATTACTCACAGTGGGAGAGAGAAGATAATTGAGTTCACTGCAGATTCTGTACACATTCAAAATAGTACAACTGGACACATTATTTCTATAGGGATAGATGATCATGCCACCCACCTATACTCCTCCCATTTTGGTCCACCATCTCCTATGTCGAAGAATATCTCTCCTACTTCACGAGTGCCTAGTGAGAAGAAGTCGGGTCACCTAAACTTCTATGTTGCTCCTGAGATCAGTGTTGTGGCTTCTCCACCTCCTCCTCCTATTATGCCTACCTTTGTTCAGCATGATTCTTCTTCAGCAGTCCCTCTTATGGTCACTCCCTACATCAAGCCTTCCCCTCCAGTTGTTGAGGACATAACTGAGGACATTTATCTCCTCCCAGCTGACAGATTCAGCCCATCTATTGGCCCACCTTCATTGGGGATTCCATTCTAGGAGTCTCATTCATTCTCCTTTGAGCACCAGCTCGGCCTTCCGCTTTCACCTATCATTCAGGGGTCTCCTTGTTACTCTATACCTCTATTTCTTCCACATTGGAGTTCCATTGGTTTGATCATTTCTATAGGGGTTCCATCATTCTGCAAGGCTTTGGTGTCTCATCCCTCTCTCATGGGGGGTTTGATTTTACTTATAGTTTTGAGAGAGTCTCTTGAGCCATTCTTTTCTACATTTTCTTCTATCTCTTCTTGGATTAGGGTTTTTCCCATGTATTTTTCTCTATTTCTCTACTTTACAGAGATTTGGTTGTGCTTGGGTACCTGATCAGGCCTTGTTGCCAGGAACCTTTTTTCCTACTTTCATAGTTGTGCTAGATTAGCTTACCTCCTCAGCTTCGCTTAAGGGGGGGTGTTAGAGTAATTATCTATTTACACTTATTAATTAGATCACTTTGATTTAATTAATTAAGTTTTTTATTACTCTAGTTTACTTAAGCTATCTCTTAGGTGCATTATAATTAATATTGATATTAATTATTAATGTGCAACCTAGCTTTTCTAGTTTTAGGGTTTCATTCACCTTTATAGGTTGAACTTTGTAGTTTCTTTTTCATTAATTCAGATTACAATTTAGCTCTCACTTCTTGAGTGACTTCTAAGTTCTTCTCCTTCCCACTTCCTGCTTCTTTCTTGTTACAGGTTTCTTGCATGCAAGTGTTCTTCAGGTTCTGTGGATTTTTCTCTCAAATCCTTCCCCTTATCGAAGAACAATCACCACTATTAGCAGAAAAGAAAAAACTATCAATAATGGCAGAACATAAATACAAATGCTAATTCACATGGAAAAGTTATTAACATTGGAAGAAAGAGAAAAATTTATTCATTTCTTTAAGCATAAGAAAATCAACTTTTCTTAGTCGTACACTAACATGCCTCGATTAGATACAAAATTAGTGCTACATCACCTTCCACTAAAACTAGTGCAAAGCCATACAAACAAAAGCTACACAAGATGCATCCTAAAATTGCACTATTGGTCAAAGAAAAATTAAAGAAAATATTCGACACAGGCGGGTGATCCCACAATAGTGGGTTACACTTTTTCAGAGGAAGAAATTCCTCACAAATCCACGAGGTGGGAGGATTTAGTCAGGTACTTTCGATAGAAAGTACTTGATTGTTTCGATCGGAACATTAATAGTTTCGATCCAAACTACCTTTTTTGCTTAGTTTCTATAGAAACTAACCTAGTTTCGATCAAAACTAAGTTAGTTTAGATCGAAACTAACCTAGTTTCAATCGAAACTAAGTTAGTTTGTTAGTTTCGATCGAAACTAACCTAGTTTCAATCGAAACTAAGTTAGTTTTGATCAAAAATAAGCTAGTAAAGATTTTAGTGGGATTTTGACCCATACGCATGTTAAACTAAGAAACTAGTTTTGATAGAAAGTACTTTCGATCGAAACTAATTAGTTTCGATCGAAAGTACTTTCTATCGAAACTACTTTCTATCGAAACCCCCAAAATTGAGGCTATCTGCAAAGCCTAACAGAAATCTACAATTTTCATGGCTTTGGGGCTCAAGCGTGGGGCTCAAATGGAAGAATAGGGAAACCTCCTTTTGCATCACACAAGTACTCTGAACGAGCTTTCTAACGAATATAGATTTGACAAATTTTGAATTAATTAGGTCTATGTATTTTTACGTGCATCAGATGTAGGTTTTTTATCCAATATAAACTTCCATGTTTGACGTTCAATGATAAATAGTAGAAAAGAGAAAAAAAAAATTGAAAAATAACAGTGCCCTCCAGCTTTGAGTCTTCTTTTTATCAAAAAAAAATTAATTGAATTTTGATAAATACACAAGAAGTTATTAGCTACGCAGTCAACGTATGTCACAATTACGGTTTACTCTACTTCAAACATTCATAAAATATGCAATAATCATGATAATGTCATAAAAATAATTGCATGCCCTCTGTATGGATGTTAAAAAACCAAATTTGAAAGAAGCGCATTGATATCTATTTTAGAAAAGAAGTTATGTTGTACAAAGTCATTGTACCTTTTTGAAAATGACATTTTCAGCAACATAGCAGTTTTAGTGGGAGAAAAAAAAAACCATTAAAATCAATTAAAAAAAAAATAAAATAAATATATTTAGAATCTAGACAAAAAATCCTAAAAGACTCTAGTTTACTTCATCTTCCAATTTCAAATAGTTTAACGACAATATGCATCCGAATGTGAATGTTTTTCTCAAAATGTAGACTTCAATGTTCGTTTAGGCAAAAAAGTGTAACCCACTATTGTGGTATCACCCAGGATTTGTCAGACCTATTGACAATGCATATTGGATCTCTAATCTTGAACTTGTATCAAAATCATGTGGATCCATAAGAATTTTCTCTAACTTCAAAGATCTAAATTTGGATTGGCCAAAATATGATTTCCCCTTTCCAAACATAGACATGATCATTGATCTCACTTCATAGTATAAGATGTTGTCACTAATGGATGGTTTCTCCAGATATAATTAGATCAAGATTGCACTAGAAGATCAACATAAAACAACTTTCACTTGTGCATGGGGAGCTTACTATCGGTCTGTCATTACCTTAGGTCTAAAAAATGAAGGAGGAACATATCATAGAGAAATGATAACTATCTTTCATGACATGATGCATATAAAAATGAAATACTATGTTGATATATTGGAAAATCTATGGAGAGAAATTTACACTTATTAGTATTGGGACAAGTCTTTGATAGTTTTCAAGAATATAAAGTATGGTTAAACCCAAAGATGTGTCTTTGTAGTCACATAAGAAAAGTTATTGGGATTCATTGTCTTCTAGAGAGGAATATAGATTGATCCCAAAAAGTAAAAGCTATTATTAATATGCCTTTGCCAACAACTTTGAAGAACCTACAAATTCTACAAGGAAGGCTACAATAAATAAGGCAATTCATCTCACAGCTAGTTGAAAAATTTCATCTTTTCAATAATTTTTACTAAAACATGTCAAATATTCATGGATAGATGATTTCTAAAATGCATTCCAAATATTGAAGGCTTACCTTCTATCAGCACCATTCTTAGTTGCACCTATTCCAGACCAACCCCTAATAGTATACATATCAGCTACAGAGCACTCACTAAGGTCATTATTAACACAAAATTATCTCAAAGGAAAGGAAAGATCCATTTACTATATCAGTCAAGCACTTGTGGTATACAAACTAAACTACACTACAGTTGAAAGAGCATGCTTGGTTATAGTTTTTGCTTCCCAAAAATGCAGACATTAAATGTTAAGTCACAAGAAAATCCTAATAGAAAATATTGATCCATTGAAATATCTATTGAGTAAAGCTACATTGACATGGCTCCTCACAAAATGGGTCATGATAGTTAGTGATTTTCACATCTATTAATTGGATAGAAAATAAATAAAGCGACAAGTGATTGTTGACCAGTTGGAAAATGTGACTTTACCTTCTAGTTATCCAATGTTGATAGAGTTCCTAGAGGAAAGCATGTTTTCTTTGGAGGAGTAAAAGTAGCAGAAACTATACTTGGACAACTCTCATACAAAAATGGGATCAAGTATTGGCACGGTATTTATCACTTCCCAAGGAGACTCCATCCCGAGATCATATAGACTCAACTTTGACTACACCAAGAATATAGCCGAGTATGAGGCACTAATCATAAGGTTGAAAAAAATATCTAATGGAAGATCCAACAACTATAGGTATATAGAGATTCTCAATTGATCATCAACCAAGTCAATGGAACCTATACCAAAAAGGATGAAAAAATCATTCCTCATAAAGCCTTTGTGGAAGACACAAAGAAACATTTTGAAATGATATCATTTGGGAAGTTACCAAGGATAAAGAATAAATTTGTAGATGCTATGGCTATGTAGGATCTTTTCTCGACATGTCACCATATGTGACACATTGTGAATTCATGTTTGAACATCTCATGATCCCTCCCTTTTAAGTACCCAAGTCTGAGGTCATGTGCAAAATTGTTGGTCCTAATTCTCCCTGGTACCAATATATATATGCCTATCTAACTAGCCAAACCATCCCCATAGACTTATCTCAGAACCAAAAGAAGTCATTGATAAGGCAAGCCTCCTAATACACTATCATTGTCAATACACTTTACTAACTAGTCTAGATGGAACACTCATTAGATGTCTTGACTTGTAAAAATAAAAATGAAGATATTTTAAGTACACGAGGGCATTTTTAGTGCTCATTCTAGTGGCTTGACCTTAGCTAATAAGCTTTTAAGAGTTGTTTATTATTGGCCTACAATGCAAATATATTCTTTCCTATATGTACATAAATAAAGAATGTGTCAGGTACATGAGAGCCTCTTACATGTACCTTCACAGGAGCTCCAACCACTCACATCACAATGACCCTTTTCACAATGGGCATTTGACCTAGTTGGAATGATTCATTCCTTATTCTTTAATGGTCATAAGTACATAATAACAACCAATAAGTACTTCAAAAAGTGGGTTGAAGAAATTCGAATGACCTACACCACTAGAAAATAGATTTCCAAGTTTTTTTGAATGATATCATAAGCTGGTACGGTGTACACCAGACCATCATTACGGATCATGGAGAAGCCCCTTGAAAAATAAGTAAGTAGATGAGCTTTGCAAAAAATTCCATATCCACCATAGCTATTCTTCACTCTAATTTATCCAAGGAAACAACTAGGATGAGGCTATGAATAAAACCATTATAATGTTTTTGAAAAAGATAGTCAATGAAGCTTATTGAGACTGACATCTCCAACTCAGCCCTACCTTATGGGCATACCACACTAGTTTCCATACTCCCACAGGAGCCACTCCATACTCACTAGTATATAGTACCAAATCTATATTACCAATAGACGTTGAGCTCCCATAATTGTGTGTATCCCTCAAGCACATCAATGGAGATGAGGAATACAAAGTATCTTGACTACAAAAGCTAGAGCTACTCAATGAAAAGAGAAAAAAGAAACTAAGACATTTTCTAGAATATCAACACTTTCTTAGGAGAAGCTACAATAAAAAGGTCATCCCTAGAGATTTTGAAGTGGGTGGTCTAGTGCTAATGGAAAATTAGAAGAATCAGATACATAGAGAAAAACTAGGAAATTTTGAACTAAACTGGTTGGGTCCTTAGATCATTACATTAGTCTCTGGGTCTAGAGCATATCAACTATCCACATCAGAGGGTGAGCCTCTATTAGACTCTGTCAACAACTTGCATATGTGCAAGTACTATTCATAGCTGTCAGAGTAAGACCAATTTCAAATATAAAAAAATATATTAAAAAGAAAATCAAAAAAGTTTACCTCGGCAAAAACTTAGCTATTAGGTGTCTTCAATAACAAAAAAATATAAATACAAGAAAAATAAATTTTTCCTATGGTGAAAATAACACAAAAATATAAATACAAGAAAACCAAGTACCATGGTGAAAACTAGGCAATCAGGCGCCACATGTAGAGATCATTTCTCTACCATCTATTATAACTCCAATATGGTATCACTTGCAATTTCACCCTATTTCCCACAATAAAACCCGTCATGGCTTGATGTTTTTCAAGGATCCTTGTCCCAATCATACCATATTCAACACAAGTTAGTCCACCATGGCCATTATGAAATAAAATACCCATACTATCCAGAATGGGGACACCCTGATGAAGGATGCTCCCCTTAATGCCACAAACACATAACAGAAATAGAGAAGCAACAACAATTTACAAGAACAGAAAATGGGCTTCTTATTATCTCCACAAATGTGGAATTACAAACTTTCAGAATTACAATATGCAAAGCCACATGGGCATTCCCCTTACAATATTCCGTAGGACAAAGCCTCGAATTATTACCCAGATCTACCCAGAACTGTCCCGAACTGCCTAAGACAACACTATGAGCCTTCTTTATATAGGCAATTTCCACTGCCCGAGAAGGTTCCAGAAATTTAGCCCTTAGGGCCGACCAAACTTAGAATTATTTTATTTTTTTCAATTTAGTACATCAAAGTCGGCTCAAAATAACTTTTGAAACCCGAAAATTTTGAAGGAAAA
>MU223107.1:572301-585548 GCA_018584345.1 Thuja plicata | reverse complement strand
TTACTAAAAATAGCAAGTTTCCATAAATAGCAGCTCTGCACAAGGTAGCCCTTATTGAAAAGAAAACAGAAATATTTTTGGGTGATGCAAGATTGCCCTTACACCCAGGATGCTCCTGCATCACACCCAATGTCATGATCCAGTAAGGACTCAGAAAATCCCTAAAAATTGTAATTTGTTTTGAAAAAAATAAGAAAATCGGATAATCTTTGAAAAAGTTCAAAAAAATTAAAAATATTCATCTAGGGTGACCATGTATGGGGTGTCTGTGATATGGGCCTTCACTTATATGATACACCACACATATCTTGACTCCAAATATACGAACCCTATGGTGGATGAAAAATATTTGTAAAAAGTCCTGAAAACATTTGTCGTCAGACAACCAAAAAAATCGTAAGACTTAGAAATTTTTTCAATAAATCTCCTATGGATATCAATTCAATTATTTTCAATTTCAAAAAAGCATTGAACGACGTCATTCACCAAGTCTAATATTTAGCAAAACCAAGTCAAAATAGTCAAGCTTATCAAAAATTCCTTAGTCAGATTGATCGTACTATCTCATCTATCAATGGAGTCCCATAGCACATTCTTTTGTCAAGACAGTCATGTTATTTTAGAAAACAAAGGGAACACTCAAAACCAAATGGATCTTTCTTACACGAGGTACCATATACTGAATTAGATAGCATCAGTGAAATATCAAAATTCAGTGTCCAAACAACTACAAAAACATAGACACATGATCAATATGGCTGCTTATTTGTTGAGTCTAGTTAGTTTTATTAGGTCTTGAATTTTGCAAGTCATTTTTCTATGCATATCCATGATTCCACCTAAGAAAATAGAGGTGCTATGATGGTTCATGAATTATCTTTTCTTGTCTGCTGCTTGTGGGATGTTGACTAAGAAATCTTAACAAAGAATTTTGGATGTCTATGGTAAGAGCATTCCCAACCACTTGCGGTATCTAATTGCGGGGATTGCAATAAATAAATCGGTTGTGATATGCCATGCATACCTCAACACTTAATGCCAAAACTTAAGAATGCAAAAGTATAGTCTTTCCTATATCTTTAATAGCTCGGTATGATGGTATTCTTTTTTTCTATAATAAAAGTGGCTCAATGATGAAAGATATTTCTCAATTTAGTTAATGGAATTAAAATGTGGTTATTAAAATCAGAAGCTCTTTGTTTATTATTATCTAAGGGTTTCAATCTAGTATTAATCCTCATTCTCTCCCCTCCTAAATTTATATCAATAAATTTTAAAATTTTATTGGTCAGTATTTTACAGGGTATGTCTTTTCTGAAACTAGACGTTGTCACTAGTCTTATACATGATGGGTCCTTCCTTAAAGAAGATATGATTCTTATCAACAATTTCTATAAACAATGTCGATTGAAAAATCATCATAACTTACAAACATTCTTCACTTCTTAATAATTATTCTATTCTTGCATAATTTAACTAAATCTTCTTTCAAGCGATCATTCATGTCTTTCTTGCGTAAACAATCTCTCGAGGGGGCATCATTTACCTCCTTGTTACCTTATTCCCGCAGGGGCATATTTGGGCATAAATTTATCAATTATTCTTTGAAAGAATGTCTAAAATGCATTGTATCAAAAAGGGGGAAAATGTAGACACTTAAAAATGACACCGACTATAGTGCAACATATTTGCACCAGTCGAAACCATACCCTTCTTATGGTCATCCATGCCATTAGGTGATGGTGTGACTGCTCATGTACATGAAACTGACAGTACGTGACAGTACTTGTGATGTCCAATCAAACCGTATCCCAATTTTGAATTGTTAGAGGATACATTATTTTACAGAAAAGTGAATAGTATGTTTTTCATTTAATTTAAATAAATTTATAATGTTTATTATTCTTTTATTTGAAGCTACTTTATTTAAATGATATTTTAATTGTATTTAGTACATTTTTATAAATTTTAATATTTACTATTTTAATTACAATAAATCAAAAATTATATTAAATATTTTTAAAATTTAAAATTTTATTAGAAAATAAGAAAATATTTACGATATTGATAGTAATATATCATTATGTTTACAGGTTTATATTTAGTTTTTTTTAACATTTATAAATATAATTAATTGACGTTTGATACATGACTAGAATACTATTTTTAAATTATAATTTATTGTTATACTTTCTCTCTACTTTCTTACTTTGAAAAAAATAAAAAAATCAATATATTCAATTATAAGTATTTGAATCATTTGCATTAGAGAAATGTAAGTATATACATTAGTGTACACACTTACATTTCTAATCTAAACAATAATTATTTACAATTTTAAAATAGTTTAACTTAGTTTCTAATCCAACACATCTATTTGTCATTTTAATAATTAATTCATTCATTTATCAAACAACAATTTAACTATATCTAAGTCGTTCATATATCATCTACAAATGCTTATTTGTACTTATGAATACATTTATAGCTCTTATAAGACTATATATACATTTATAAACATACTTTTAAGTACTTATAAATATGTTAGAAATATGAAAAAAAATTCAATTTTTATTATTTTTCATTATTAGTAATTTATCCATAAATATTTATGATATTTTATCAAATGATAATTATTTATAATTTTAAAATAGTTTAACCTTAGTTTTAATCCAACACATCTATTTATCATTTTAACAATTAAGTCATTTCAAACAACAACTTAACTATATCTAAGTGTAGACATCCAAAAATATTAATATTAATTTCCCTTTTTCATCTAACTATTTAATTTAATCAATTAAAATAGTTTCATAGTTGGTATTTATCAATGATCAAATACTATCCTAATGTATATTATTTAAATACATTTGCCTCACAAAATCCCCTTTTTAATAAATTTATATTTATTAAAATTCCTCCATATCCCTAATTCTTCTAAACTTTGATTATTCAAAATCTAATTTTTATTATAATCTAAACCCTAGCTAGAAACCTATTAATCCAATCTAGAGACCTACCCTAAGCCTAACCTATTCCTACTCTACTCCCATCACCTCATTTCCTAAGCATACTTCCCTACCTAATCACCCTCTGATCATAGTTAAAGATTTGATTCCTAACCCTTTTAAGGCTAATGGAATGCTCACCCATCTGTGAGAATTCGCTCCAAAATGGGCACCCATTCCTCTTTAAGGATCTTTACTCCTTTGTCACCCATTTGAAATTCTTGAGCCACTCAATATTTATTGCTATATTTGACTTCAAATTAGCCATCCCTTCAAGCCTATGTGTCCCTTATGTGGCTCTTATGTGGATGCCACATAGATGCCACCTCATTAAACCCCTCCTCTTCTATCCCAAAAATCTATAAATAGAGGCCTTCTCCACTTGCATTTTCATCTCTCATATTTGCATTGTTATCATGCTAACATAGCTCTAGATTTCATATTTTCTTTTATATTCTCTTAGTTTCTTGCTTAAATCATTTAGAAATCACATGTTAGGATAATGGATAATGAATCACTATTTCAATCTTGCATGTTTCATATCAATTTCATAGTTTAAGATCATCTTTTTGGAGAATTTGAGACTAGTTCCTCATACTAATTCTTAAATCTCTTCATTGTTCCAATCTTGCATTTCATAGTTGCATTGCATTGGGGATTCACTTCATTTGTGTTTGAGAGAGCACATGCACAATCATCCTAAAAGAGCAAATCAAACAAGTAGAATAGGGTGCAATTAACTTGTTTTTAGCTCAATCTGATGTTATGATGAGGTCTTGTTGGTTTCTTTGTTCATTCTATGAATTATACGTGCTAATCCACTAACCTATCATGTTTGAGCTTGCTCCTAATAGATAGAATATTTCACCATACACAATTTGGCATGCCTGGTGGGACCCACATCCCTAAAATCCTTCTAATTTTATTGTCTTCTTATTTCAATTTTGTCAAACACGTAGATCAACGTCTACGATTTACACAGAGGCGTCTGCACAAACGTTGGTTCTCTCTAAACTATCATCCAACATCTGCGCTAAACCAGTGTCTACGCCCTGCATTGGCATCTCCGCCTGACACTATTTAGTTGAGATTTTCCAAACATAGTTTTTTATTTGTCAAGATTTATTGTCTTTCCCACTACTTTTTGGTATTTAAGCATTCTATTTTTTAGTAGAGATCAATCTTACAAGCAATTATAATGACAAAATTTTATTAAGGGAACAAGATCTTTATAAATCATTAAAGAATAGTAGTTTTTAAATGTTCGGATAATCTCAAAATGGCTAAATCTGATCAATTTGAAGACTAAGAAAGAAGAAAAAATAACTTTGTTTGCTATTTTTTCTGTGTTTTTTGACCTTGCAGATACAACAACTTTTGTGAAAATGTGGGTTCATGATTCGGCGTCTGTGCAAAAGCCAGCTTAGAACAATAATCGAACGGTGTCTGCATTGCACAAATCAGCATCTCTAACTGGTATAATAGTTTCCTGATTTTCTATTTTTTCTGGCATATTTCCTTCATTCTTTCAGTTTTGGAACTAAAACATAGAACTGACGTTTACGCCCTGAATTGACGTATGCACCCTGACAGACTTTTATTGATCATTTTTCTAACAACTTTTGAGTGGTTTTGTGATAACACTTGTCAAAGGCTAAAGTTTTGAAACTACTAACCAGTTGTCTTGTAGCACCGCTGGTCAAAGAAATCAATTCAAAAACTACTCACATTTGTCTTGCCGATTGTCTCAAATCAACATCGACCAGATGATCATGTTTGCTATAATCTTTTTTAGCCACCTAGAATAATTAGGAAGATCTTTTTGTCTAATCTGAAGCAATTGTTAGGGGATTATGCTCCCTTCCCTTTTGGGAAGATCAAAAACCTAGACACATTTTCTTTGTGTTAAACAAATAAATCTTTGGGGAACAAACAAACTTGTCTTGCATGTTTGTGGAGTAAATGATACTAGATAGTATGTTGGAAAGATTGCTACAATGTAGAGAATTGTTATTTTGTCATTGATGTCAAACCTTAACTGGTGATACTATTGCTATATGTTTGAGTACCATATCTATTGATTGATGAAGATTTGAAGAATAGGATAACAAGAAGACCAAGGAAAAGGTTGAGTTATGAGTATACACTAGGGTACTTGATCATTTGGCACTTTGGCAAAGTGATATGTTGTTTATCTTTCACTGACAGTTCACTCAAAATTCGATGTCAAGCAAAGTGAAAGGTGATGCTGAGCAAAGAAAAGATGATGTCGAGCCTCAGTGAAATGCCAAGGGAGACAAAGAAAGCCAAGTAGCATTATTTTAGTAATTGATGAGATTTGAGATCTCTGGCTGACATACTTGATTTTATTGAGATATGTATTATTAATTAAGATTGGTCCACACTCATTTAATGCACAAGAAACCATTATTAGTGCATGGATTCAATGTTTAATTAATGATTTTATTGGAGAAGTAAATAAAATGTAATGATGGAAAGATTCGTTGGATCTAACCTAACCTAAGATCTACGATCTTGATTAAGCGGCAAAAGATCTATCTAACCTAGATGAAGAGTTATAATATAACCTATAGATGTTATTGTCATGGTATCTAAGTGTAAGGAGAAGTTATATGCAAGAGTATTGCATGGTTAATTGACTGATTGGCAAGACCTAGAAAAGAAGGCTGAGCAGAGAATAAGAGAGAGATTGCTTAACGGATTTCCAAGAAAATCTGAAGTTTGAGATGAAAATGGAGGCCACTCAGTGAATTAGCATTAGAGCTAAAATTGGATGTGGATTTGTAAAGTAAGTTGTATGTATCAGATCACACCTACTGATTACTTTCTAACCATTGTATCAGTTCAAATCCTTTAACCAGGTTGACCTAACAGTTAGTGTATAAATCCTTTGAACAAGGTGACATTCAGATTGAAATGTTCTAAGTCCTCTAACAAGGCCACTCCTGACAAGGTGATTAAATCCTTTAACCAAGTCACATTTGACAATGTGTTTTGTAACCTTTAACAGGGTTGGTTCCTAACAGAGCTCACTTTAGAAGCGTGAAATTTTGGTAGCATGTTACTGGTGGTTTTTCTCATATTGGGTTTCCACGTTAAATCATGGTGTCAAAATGTGTGAATGTTTATGTTGTGTTTTACTAGTAAGTTTCGGTAAGTTTATTTTATTAGTACAGCAAACTACACACTTTTATTGTTGATTGTTGCCGAGTAGATCTGAGTTGTTGAAGTGGTTCAAATTTTTAATTGTTACATCTGGACCTAAGGATAACTAATTCACCCCTCCCCCTCTTAGGTTATTCTAAATTCATTCTAACATAGTAGAGTATGCTCTTTTCACCTTGTGGGAAAATCAGAAATCTAGACTCCTTTTTGTCGCCAATCCAATTTGCTTTAACAAGTTAATCCTTTAGATGGGCCTGTCAATTGAGGGAAAAATCTCCCAGGAATGACGCATGTGAGAACAAGGTGTAAGCCACACCACTCTAACTCATGTTAATCAAATTTACTCCTTGGGGTTAAAGCCTCTAGAGTCAATTTGCATTTGAGCTTATACACTGCTCTCATCTAACTTAAGTACAGCCTTGCGGTCTCAATCACGTTTACGTGAGAAATTTTCTTGAGATACTGTATGGGGCTATATGCCTGAATCATGCTTGCATAGACATAGAGGATAAACTGAATGTAGACCCTTACTAGACACTCTAAGCATAGAAGCTACCTGATTCACCTCTGAATGGTGATTTATTATAGTGCAAGGGGAGGGAAGAATCTCCCCCCAAGATTCCCATCATGTGTCCAAAGGTATTGTGTTGCGAAAGAGATCTTTGCAACACGGAAAGAATACCTCAAAAAAGGAAAAAACATTGGCGCCCTTTCAAGGGTGACACTATTGTGTGATCTGAAGGACTACCAAGAAATGGGCCTACAATATTTCATGCAAAGCCAACTCCTTAGGTATACTTGTGCTTGAAGTGTTTGAATAACATTGATGAATCCAAAAAATGAACAAAATACCCAATGAAAAAAATTTGTCACTTGTTTGTGTCCTTCAAGGTTTCTTTGTCCCTTGTCAGATTGTTTTCAGACCCATGCATGTTATTTTTTGATTTGATTGTTTTGAAATTGGTTCTTGCCATGAAACAAACCTATTGAAAATTAGAAAGAAATCAAGCCTTTGCTAGGTCATCAAAATAATGTCCTTTTTTAGACTGTCGTAGGCTTCAAAATTTGCCAAAATCTTCAAAATTTGACCTTTTATGAGATATTTCCTAAGAACTCCAGCTGCTCATCTAAAATCAAAACTTTTTTCTATAGGACATGATTGATTCCAAGAAGCATAAGAAGGTGAAAACTCTGTTAACCCCCATGCACAAAGAACATAAGAATACAACCTGAGAGGCTACCAAATACCAACGCATTGTTGATTCCATCAAGAAATAAACTCATAAAAAAGAACAATTTGACAAAGTGATATACAACAACAAGGTTGCTAGCTTCATGGGAAAATATCATCTAAATGTTTCTTTCATCAGATTTGAGAAATATGACTAGCTAGTCTACCGCAACAAACGAACATTCCTCCTCTTCTTAGGATCACTTAGCTTGCATTTTAGGACCTCCCTTAGGTTTTCATCTTTACAAACACATCACACACTCATCCTAGAATAATCTTAAATAATCTAATCCAATCCTGGTCAACCTAGCATCATCCTTATCATCATCCACAACAATCTTAATCACATCCTTCACTTGGTATTGCATCCCCTTTTGAGTTTCTTAGAACCTACATTTTAATCAAAACCCCATCCTTGATTGTCCTTAAACTAAGAATTGTTTAGGATAATCCCCTTTGCCTTTGCAACCTCATCACCTTGATCAAAAGGTTGGTTCACATTGATAGAGAAGTCTATCTCACAAAGACCACAAGTCTATCTTAGGTAGACAATCACATCCATTTTATCTTACACTAGGGAAAGCAACCCTTAATCCTTGCATACATAAAGTCATCCTTAGTCCATAGGAGCATACTCATTATCCTAGATGCATCCTAGTTCTAGCACCATCTTCCTTAGCTTCCTAGGCACATCCTTGCATTACATATTGTATCTCATATCTCCTTAAGGTAGTCATTTCATGACACCTATTACATGAGCCACTAAGAAGAGGAAAAACATGTACCCTAACCTTTCCACTAGTTCATCTAATACTGTGATTGACCACACCAGCATTATGGTTACCTATATGGCTCAGCCCAACAAAAAAATTGAGCATATCAAGGTAGATACTAATGAGAAACCCACCATGAGTACTATAGAGATGTTTATCAATTAGCCAGGGCATGTCCACATGGTAAACGCCATGAGTGGAAATAATAGCAGTCAGGTACTCTTGGACATTCAACAACAAGGACTTTAACTCCCACCTTGGATTATACCCACACTTGTCACACAACCTATGACACTTCCAGGGGAACATCATCATCCCACTAGAAACAAAGTTTTTGATCCACTTCAGCAAGCTCTACACGTGGGAAACCTTATTGCACAAGTAGTCCAACCTTCCATCCCACCCTCCATCATGCACATGACACCTTCATCTACCTCAGGAGCCTCACCTCTTGATCCAACATCAGTAACACAAGCAATACCCCCTATCACTATGCAAACACCTCCATACTTCATAGTCACTCCACTTATACAAACATTACCAACATTTGTAGCACAATTTCAGCCACCACTAGTCAGCACCCAGCAAACCACCATTCCACCCATCCCTACTCATCCCATTAAAAGTGCAACAACCAGTTCGCAACATCAAAGCACCCAAATATCCATGCTTGTTCTTCCTTTCTCTTCGACCACATACCCACAGCAGCAAATACACTTCACCATAGGCATGCCACCTACCAACACCTATAACCAACCCTTATTTCCACAAGGGTCCACCTTCCCCACTCTACCAGCAACACAACCAAAATGTATGCCAGTAGTTCTACCTCAAACACAATTCAAACCAAATCCTCCCATATCACAAACATCTACCAATCCCTTCACCATACCCCAAATTTCCATCCAACCAATCCAATAGCAGCAACAACCAATCCAACCACAACAACAACCAATCACACAACACCAGCAACCAATTCAGCAGCATTCAATCCAACAACAATAGCAACTAATCAAACAACAATAATCTATCCAGCAACCAGCCCCACAACAATAACAAAAGAAGAAAATTAATAACCCTTTCATATCCCAAGCACCTAAGCAACAAATCAACCCCTTCACAGCTGCACAACCCATCATCCAAACTACCCAGAAGCCGCAACCACATACACAGTGGGAAAATCCTTTCATGGCACAATCACTGCAAAAACAAAAAACTCACACAAAAACAACAAACTCATTTCGCCAACTACCTAGCTATGCCATCTTCTACTGCATCACAAACCATTCCACCCCCATAGAAATTTAGTGTTCCCAGTAATACCAATTACCTCGCTACAACCACTATGGGCATTCCACCACAGAATACCTATCCTCCACCCTATGTAGGTGCGCAACAAGCTCATCCCACTTATCCAATGCCTCAGGAAATACAAGCATACTTCAAATAGTTGCAACAACCCTCTCAAGCGCCGCCACCTCCTCCACTAGAATATTCCCCTCAGTCACAGCTGTAATACCCTCTTGGATGTCTATACTATTATTTTTAAGTTGGACATTTTGACATAAACTATATGATTTTAGTTGTTTACATTTTAATAGATCTAGATGATATTATGCATAGTTAGATGTTTTGATATATATGTATTCATGATGAATGTCTTTATGAAAAACAATTATTATATGCAATAAATGGAATTCTAACCTTTCCCACTTATAATGTGCTATTTTGACTAATGTCCTTTCAAGAATCTTTTATCATGTTTTACTTTTGGCATATATGTCAAATGTGTTTTCATGACTCAGGACGAAGTCGTAGTTACTCACTTAGCTGAGGTCCACACGATGTATCAATCATGGTCATCTATTTGCAATGTCTTATATATGTATATATATGTTTCTATGCACATGTATCTCTCCTTGGTGATGCAAGATTGTAGGTACCGAGCATCGTCTCCACCTAGATCCACACATCTAAGCGTGCTCTCTAAATCATGGATCATTATTGTGATGGAGATAACACCTGGTTCTACAAGACTAAGCCTCACCTTGATCCCTGTTCCCAAGTTGGGTCCTTTTAGGAATTGTCTTTTACTATGGAGTGATGTCCATTTATTGATGCTTGGAATTTGGTCAATTGTGGATGTTTGTTATTATCCCTAGAGCTAGGTGATTATTGTTGTGGTTGAATTGTTGGTTAACAATCATTGGATGGTATGATGGAGTTATATATGCATGGTAATATACCTTTTCTAATGTATTTAAATAATGTGTGATTTTTATAATAATAATGTTTTCTTAGTTATATGTACACATAGGCATATGGGTGCACACATACGCATATGTCTATATATAAATATATTTATGTAATTCTATAAATATGCCTATATTAATGTCTTAATAAATGGATGTGTATGTAATTATTCATTATGTACCTTTCTTGTTTTAAGAAAAGAAATTAATTGTCATATGAAATTACATTACTCCTTTAATAGGGAAAGTAATTAATCAAGGTAAAAGTTGGAATAAATAATAAGAGTTACCTTAAGCGTGAAATAAAACATAAAGTAACTAAGGAAGTAATTTAACTAAAGTGTTCTCGGGAAACTACCTATTCATTAAAATTATCCATAAACTATTGTGTTCAAAACTAATAACCAGTAAATAGTTACGGATGGTTGCATTGGTTGAGCTTCCTAGGAAACCAATCCTGCAACGTATTTATATTAAGGGAATATATTAAGTAGGATTTAGGAAGGAGGAGGGAGGAAAATTATATTCAAAGAACTTTATACTTGTCTAAAAGCTATTACAAGGATAGAGGGAAACATTGGGAGAGCATCTGATTGGTTTAAAGGTTGGAGGAGCATTGGCTTGGGAGAATAGAATTGGATTATGTCAAAGGTTTCTCCACAGGACTCCAGGTAGGCTCTACTCGGAAGAGAGAATCCTATCTATTTAATTGCTATGATTGCTTACTGTCTTCTATGGTTATATGAACAGTGGAATTATTTTGTGTTTGTTTGGTTGTCTATGCTATCTAATATAAATGCAATAATGGAAGTATACCTAATAATGGATTTAGTTTATGAGTTGTTGTATAATTTCTCTTCTCTGTGTATTTCCATCTTAGAATCTATTTGCTTCAAGATAGAACACCATTCTTTAGATAATTTGCAGACTACTTCTTAGTTAGAACCTTGTCTTTGGTGGTCACCTTTCTGCACCTTGCACGTTCGGGAAGAAACTAAGAATATTTCCCATAAGGGTAGATGGGTTTGAGGGATAGTTTAGAAGGGGAACTGAGGATTACCAACTGGGTATCTCTTTTATTCTTCCTTTTGGACCTCCATCTTATCCAGTTTTACCCGAAAGGTGGAATCTAAAGGTTGTTTTCTGGAGGATGCACAGGTCCTGACCACCTATGCAGAATTGGGTACCACCTACGTAGGATGCATGAAGCACCACCTATGCAGCTTGTACCACCTACGCAGACTAGGTCACCACCTGCGCAGCTTAGGGCACCACCTGTGCAGCTTAGGGTTCCACCTGCACAGGACTCTTCCAATTTGTTTTTTAGGGTTTTTGGAATGGTTTAGGGTTTGGTTTTTACCCATGGTTGGCCCTATAAGTTTTTCTTACTTGCAGAATACCCTATTTAAACATTTTTTTATGTTTATGATCATTTATATGCTTGTTATAAGATTTGGAACCCTTATTAGGGTTAGGGTTGTTTCTAGTACCCTAAGAAACCTTGTGTGACTTTCTCTATGTTCCATGTGGATGTTATGAACTCTTGTATACTTTTTTTTTTTATCCTTGTGTGCTTTAATGAGTTTGATAGAGGTAGGAAACCTAGGAACACTAGGTGATTGGCTCACAGTGGAGGCCGAGGCCCTAAGTGGCTAGTACCAGGGAAACCCATTGTGGAGTTGTTTAATCTAGTGATAACAATAATAATTTATGGGAAGGGAATTACACATTAATAAGATAATCTCACTCATGCTGGTAGTGCTAGTAAAGGCTATGGATGGGAGTGGGAGAAGGTGCTATTGTGATAGAACAATTGGACAGTCTCATCCCTATGAGAGATGTTCGGTTCCGCATGTGCCTACTTGGGGACCGGGGCCCAGAGTGGCTGACCAGGGTAACCCAAAGGGTGAGGGATATCTAATGAAACTCATCTGGTGTGTCTTAGAGTTTCTACCAATGTGTTTCATGTCTTTGTATTCTTATCATGTTTTCAATTATGTTTTGGGGAAATGCACTACCCTCTCCTTAGGAATGGCCTAGTTATCACCTTCTTGTGTGGATCATGGTGTTTCTCTCCTAGAATGGGAGAGTGGATCATTTTTGGGTATCCACGTGGTTGGGTGGTAAATATTTTATTGAGGTATTGTTCATAGAGTTGTGGATGGACCCTGCTTGTGCTTTCTCCATATTTGCGAAAGATGAAGAATTTCTTATTGGTCCTTGTTGATAATCATGTAATGATATTTCATAAATGTAACCTCCCAAGAGGAGATGAATGTAGATTAATATTTTATATATTTCATATTGATGTAATGGGATTGGTAGTTTTAGGAAAAAGGGAAAAGGGATAAACTATCTGTTAATGTAAAGAATGTATTTACTATGGAAAAGAAGTGATCTTGTTTATGGAAAATATGTTATAATTATGATGTTTCATGGTCATGAAAGAGAATAAAAGAATTGGCTATATTGATATTGTAAATGCAATGATTTTTTATTTCTAAATGGCATGCAATGGTTATTAGGGAAGCTCATTACTTTATGTATACTTCTTTTAAAAGTTGAAAAGAAAGGGATCTTGAAATGTTAGAAGTCAAAATGATTTAGACGAACAAAGGTTTATAAAAATGAATATGCTAGTGACTATGGTATAATGAAAGTTATGAAATCTTATATCATTTCTTTAATAATAAAATTTGTGGCTAAGTCTTGTTCATTGGGGAACCTAGGGAGCATCTATAATTGAAATTTGTAACTTTAGAACTTTAAAACAAAAAAACTAATATATATATATATA
>MU223107.1:515303-572119 GCA_018584345.1 Thuja plicata | reverse complement strand
CAGTTACTCATGGTAGAAGGGATGCCAAAAACACTCCTCCAAGATCCCACCAAGAAGGGTCTCAAGGGGAAGAATAGTTTGAGGAAGAAGGAAGTTGGGAACAATCTGATAGCCACATAGGGGATTTTCAGGGAGCTTAGATGTAGGAGTTACTACAATAGATATTGCAAAGACTTGGTGCAGGCAAGGATAGGGGCCATCGGGATGAGTCTAATGTCTCTCACCACCATGAGAGGGAAAGGGAAAGGAGCCCTAGGAGAAGGAATCTAGAAATAGAGGAGGACACCTTGCAAGCTTCTCACATGTGGGATCTCCTTAGAGTGAACCCACCTTTATTTAGGGGAGCACAAAGCGGTGCTGCCACTGAAACATGGTTAATTGATTTGGAAAGGTTATTTTCCATGCATCCTTACCATAGTAACACCAAGTCTTGGTTTTTTCTTATTCACCTAAGGGACTTTGCCTCTTCTTGGTGGGAAATAGAGAAAGTAAAATTGCACATTGACATAGACACCTTGTCTTTGGAACTACTTCTAGAACTCTTTGAAACTTGATTTCTATCAGACCATTGGAGACGTAAGCGGGTAGAAGAATTTCTCAATTTAAAATAGTTAACCATGTTAGTGGATGATTACAAAAGATGCTTCTTCAAACTCAAAACTTATTTAGGTTATATGGATGATGAAGCCATGCTTACTCAACACTTCCTTAGAGGAATCAATAGTTGATTTTTCAGCCAAGTGTGGGTCTATAAGCCTCAGTCTATTAGTGAAGCAGTCATTAAAGCTTGTATTATTGAACAGAATGTAGCCTTAGGTTTGAGAGGTTAGATGTATAATCCATGGAATAATGCCCCTCAATCTAGGTTAGGATATAAAGGAAATCAGTTTCAAGGAACATCTATCCCTAAGAACTATCCTTCCTCATCTAAGGGTAGTCAAAACCCATATAAAAATAAATTCTCTTACAACAACAAAAATAGTGGGTATTAGTCAGGAAACAACCGCAAGTGGCAGCGTAAAAAGTGCTATCTAAATTCTCAACCAACGTAGAATACAAAATAGAATAGTAGCCAAGGCAGTTTTCAACATTCAAGTTCTCATAGGTCTGGGAAGAGTTTTGGTAGAAATACAAGGTGTTATTCTTGTGGACAACACGGTCATATCGTAGTATACTTTCCTCAAAAATCAACGCTGGCTTCTAGTTATAAGCAGGCCACCTCAGAAACAACCATAGGGGATATCAGTAGATCTCATAGGGTGTTTTTCGTGTTGGATTAGAAGCAAGTAGAACATCATGATTCGGTCATTGAAACTCCAGGTTTGTTAGGGGGTATTTCTACCACTATTCTATTTGGTTTAGGAGCCACCGACTCTTTCATTTCACCTTCTCTAGTTAAGCAATGTGGGTTGATGGTACTAAGGTAGGTAGATAAGTGGCAGGTTGAGCTAGCCTCTGGGGAAAGGATAGCCTCTAACACTTGTGTCCAGGATTGTGAGTTAGCACTTGGACCTTTTTCTACCCTTATAGACCTTTGATTGATTCCCTTAGGCTCTTATGGAGTAGTCATGGGGATGGATTGGTTAGAGGCTCACGAAGCCATTATAGATTGTAAAGAGAAAATCATCCAGTGTTCTGATGATGTAGGACAAAAGAGGAAGATCATTGGAGTTTAGCAACCCATCTCCCTTTGCATGATATCCACAATGCAACTCAAGCAGTGTATGCGTAAAGGATGCTAGTTGTTCGCAGTTTCAGTTAATGAATTTGAAGAAGGGGAATGTGTAAACATAACTAATTATCACCACTTACTTCAAGAATTTGTAGACATTTTTCCCAAGGAAATTCCTGGAATACCTCCTAAAAGGGACATTGATTTCCGAATAGAGCTTGTGCCAGGAGCAGAACCAATCTCTAAAGCTTCATACCGCATGACCATGCAGGAACTTGGGGAAATCCAGTTACAATTAGAAGAAATTTTGGGAAAGGGATTCACCAGACCCAGTGTATCCCCATGGGGTGCTCTAGTAATCTTTTTCAAGAATAAAGATGGGACTCTCTGACTGTGCATTGATTACTGACAGCTTAATAAATTCACCATTAAGAATAGATATCCTTTGCCTCGCATTAACGACCTATTCGATCAAATCAAAGGGAAAAAGTATTTTCAAAGATTGATCTTAAATTAGGCTATCACTAGTTGAGGATTCACGAGGCTGATATTCACCGTATAGCTTTTCATACCAGGTATACCCACTCTGAGTTCACACTAGTGCCATTTGGGCTAACTAATGCTCCCTCTATTTTTATGAGCTTGATGAATGGGGTGTTCAAAACCTATTTGGACAAATTTGTGATAGTATTCTTGGATGACATCTTAGTATTCTCCAAAATAATGGAGGAATATGAAGATCACCTTCAACATGTGTTGCAATGTTTAAGGGAAAATCAACTTTATGCTAATCCATAAAAATGTGAGTTTTTCCAGATATAGGTTAAATATCTGGGTCATGTCATCTCAGGGAGTGGCATTGTCATTGACCTTGCAAAGATTCAGGCTATAGTAGAATGGCCAACTCCAAATAATGTCTCTGAGGTCTACAACTTTATGGGGATGGTAGGGTATTATCGGCATTTTGTAAAGGGATTCTCTTAGATAGCTCACCCTATCACTTCCTTACAGAGAAAAGGAAAGAAATTTATTTGGTTAGAGAAGTGTGAGGCTTCCTTTCGATGTTAGGAAGAGAAGTTGACCAGTGCACCCATCCTAAAAGTTCCAGAACCCTCAGGAAATTTTGTGGTTTGTACCAATGCTTCTCTATAAGGGATTGGGGTAGTCCTTATGCAGGAAGGACAAGTTATCACTTATGAGTCTCAGAATCTAAAGGATCATGAGCTTAACTACCCCACCAATGAACTTGAATTGGCAGCAGTTATTCATGCCTTAGTGAAATGGAGGCACTTCTTGTTAGGACACAATTTTGAACTCCATACGGATCACCATAGTCTTCAATATATTTTCACTCAACCTAGCCTCAATGCTAGACAATGTAGATGGATGTAATTCTTGTGTGAATATGATTTTTAGGTTAAGTATATCCAAGGGAAAACTAATGTTGTGGCCGATGCCCTGAGCCAGTGCAGGCATACCTTGATAGCAATCTCCCTCAGCACGGACTTGGGAAACCAAATCTAGCAAGCCCTCATTACAAACTCATGGTATAATGAGGTTAAGGAAAAACTAGAATTAGGAAGACCCCTATAGGGGTGCTTCACAGGGTATTTATTAGACCCGAATGGGATATTATGACATCAAGGTCAAATCTATGTGCCTCTATCAGGTGACCTTTATATAGTTATCTTAGTAGAAAGCCATAGAGCACCCTATTCAGCACATCTAGGAGTGAAGAAAATGTTTTTCGACCTACGTTAGTTATACTATTGGTCATGGATGAAGAGGGATGTAGAAGATTTTGTAGCAAGGCATCTAGAGTGTCAGAGAGTGAAGGCTGAGCATCAGCATCCGGCAAGCCTCTTGCAGTTCCATATAGTTCTAGAATGGAAATGGGATATTGTCTCCATGGATTTCAATGTGGGACTTCCTGTTACCCCATGGAGACATGATGCCATCATGGTTATGGTTGATCGAATTACAAAGGTATCCCATTTCACTCCCATGCAGTCGTCTTACACATTAGCTAAAGTAGCTAGAGTATTCTTGAAGGACATAGTAAGACTTCATGGTATCCCTAGAAAGATTATTTCTGATCGAGATCCAATTTTCACATCCGCACTTTGGACTTGCCTACAATAGGCATTAGGGACTCAACTCAACTTTATCTTAGCCTATCACCAAAGAGAGGGATGGTCAAACCAAATGGGTTAATCTGGTTCATGAATATATTCTCAGGATGTATGTGATGGATAGGCAGACCCTTTGGGAAGATTACTTATACTTGGTGGAATTTTCTTCTAATAATGGATACCATAGCTCCATCGATATGTCTCCATTTTAGGCCTTGTATGGTCATCCTTGCCACACCCCTTTGAGCTGGGATCAATTGGAAGACATGGTACTCCTTGGACCAAAGATGTTGCAGGATATGGAACAACAGGTAGAGCGGATCAGGGAACACATTATTACCGCACAGGATAGAAAAAAGAAATATGTCGATGCTCACACGTCAGATGTACATTTATCTCAAGGAGACAGAGTGTTCATTATGGTGAGACCATCAAAGATCCCTCTCCATTATGAAAAAGGATTTAAGCTGGCACCTCAATTTGTTGGTCCCTTTGAGATCCTTAAAAGGATAGGACCAGTTTCTTATCGACTTGCCTTTCCACCCAGCCTTGCTCATATTCACGATGTATTTCATGTTTTTATACTTAGAATATATATTCTTGATTTGACTCATGTCCTAGACTGGAATTCTTTATAGGTAGCGGATGGGTAGCTGGCTTTGGAGCTCATACATATCCTACAACAATGGAATCTAACCCTCAGGGGTCATACTATAGATCAGGAAAGGGTCCAATGGGATCCTAATGACGAGGCCTCAGCAACTTAGGAGGATACTGCTAAACTCAGAGTTCACTATCCTTATCTATTTGTAGGCTTCCAGGAGTAAGGCTAATTCTAGGGGGGGATGTAATACCCTCTCGAATGACTATACTATTATTTTTAAGTTGGACATTTTGACATAAACTATATGATTTCAGTTGTTTACATTTTGATATATCTAGATGATATTATGCTTGGTTAGATGTTTTGATATATATGTATTCATGATTAATGTCTTTATGAAAAAGAATTATTATATGCAATAAATGGAATTCTAACCTTTCCCACTTACAATGTTCTATTTTGACTAACGTGCTTTCAAGAATCTTTTATGATGTTTTACTTTTGGCATATATGTCAGATGTGTTTTCATGACTTAGGACAAAGTTGTAGTTACTCACTTAGATGAGGTCCACACGATGTATCGATCCTGGTCATCTATTTGCAATGTCTTATATCTGTGTGTGTGTGTGTGTGTGTGTGTGTGTGTGTGTGTTTCTATGCACATGTATCTCTCCTGCATGTATCTCTCCTTGGTGATGTAGGATTGCAGGTACCTAGCATCATCTCCACCTCACTCCACAATTCTGAGTGTGCTCTCTAAATCCTCAATCTTTGTTGTGACAGAGATAACACCTGGTTTCGCAAGACTAAGCCTTACCTTGACCCTTGTTCCCATGTTGGGTCCTTTTGGGAATTGTCTTTTATTATGGATTGATGTCCTTTTATTGATGCTTGGCATTTAGTCAATTGTGGATGTTTATTATTATCCCTAGAGCTAGGTGAATATTGTTGTGGTTGAATTGTTGGTTAATAATCATTGGATGGTATGATGGAGTTATATATGCATGGTAATATACCTTTTCTAATGTATTTAAATAATGCATGATTGTTATAATAATAATATTTGCTTGGTTATATATACACATAGGCATATGGGTGCACACATATGCATATGTCTATATATAAATATATTTATGTAATTCTGTAAATATGCCTATATTAATGTCTTAATAAATGGATGTGTGTATGTAATTATTCATTATGTGCCTTTCCTGTTTTAAGAAAAGAAATTAATTGTCATATGAAATTACATTATTCCTTTAATAGGGAAAGGAATTGATCAAGGTAAAAGTTGGAATAAATAACAAGAGTTACCTTAAGCATGACATAAAATATAAAGTAACTAAGGAATTAATTTAACTAAAGTATTCTCGGGAAACTCCTATTCATTAAAATTATCCATAGACTATTGTGTTCAAAACTAATAACCAGTAAATAGTTACAGATGGTTGCATTGATTAGACTTCATGGGAAACCAATCCTGCAACGTATTTATATTAAGGGAATATAGTAAGTAGGAGTTAAGAAGGAGGATGGAGGAAAATTATATTCAGAGAACTTTATACTTATCTAAAAACTATTACAATGATAGAGGGAAACATTGGGAGAGCATCTGATTGGTTTAAAGCTGGAGGATCATGGGCTTGGGAGAATAGAACTGGATTGCATCAAATTTTTCTCCACAGGACTCCAGGTAGGCTCTACCCAAAAAAGAGAATCATGTCTATTTAATTGCTATGCTTGCTTACTGTCTTCTATGGTTATATGAATAGTGGAATTCTTTTGTGTTTTTTTGGTTGTCTATGCTATCTCATATAAATGCAATAATGGAAGTATACGTGATAATGGATTTAGTTTATGAGTTGTTGTATAATTTCTCTTCTCTATGTATTTCCATCTTAGAATGTATTTTCTTCTAGATAGAACCCCATTCTTTAGATAATTTGCAGACTACTTAGTTAGAACCTTGTCTTTAGTGGTCACCTTTTTGAACCTTGCACGTTCAGGAAGAAACTAAGAAGATTTTCCATAAGGTTAGATGGTTTGAGGGATGATTTAGAAGGGGAACTAAGGATTACCAACTGGGTATCTCTCTTATTCTGTCTTCTGGGTCTCCATCTTATCCATTTTTACCCGGAAGGTGGAATCTAAAGGTTGTTGTCTGGAGGATACACAGGTCCTGACCACCTTTGTATATCTGGGTACGACCTGCATAGGATGCGTGACCACCTACACAAGAAGCACCACATGTGTAGGTTGTACCACCTACATAGATTAGGTAACCACATGCACAGCTTAGGGAACCACCTATGCAGCTTAGGGTTCCACCTACGTAGGACTCTTCCAGTTTGTGTTTTAGGGTTTCTGGAAGGGTTTAGGGTTTGGTTTTGACCCAGGGTTGGCCCTAGAAGTTGTTCTTACTTACAGAATACCCCATTTATACATGTTTTTATGTTTATGATGATTTATATGCTTGTTATAAGATTTGGAACCCTGATTAAGGTTAGGGTTGTTTCTAGTACCCTAAGAAACCTTATGTGACTTTCTATATGTTCCATGTGGATGTTATGAACTCTTGTACACTTTTTATGCTTATCCTTATGTGTTTTGATGATTTTGATAGAGGTAGGAAACCTAGGAACACTAGGTGAGTGGCTCACAGTGGAGGTCAGGGCCCTAAGTGGCTAGTACCAGGGTAGCCCACTGTGGAGTTGTTTAATCTGGTGATAACAAAAATAATTTATGGGAAGGGAATTACACATTAATAAGATAAGCCTTTCCCATGCTGATAGTGCTAGTAAAGGCTACGGATGGGAGTGGGAGAAGGTGCTATTGAGATAGTGTAATCCGACAGTCTCGTCCTTGTGAGAGATGTTCAGTTTTGCATGTGCCTACTTGGGGGTCAGGGCCCAAAGTGGCTAACTAGGGTAACCCAAGGAGTGAGGGCTATGTGATGACACTCACCTAGCATCTCTTAGAGTTTCTACCAATGTGTTTCATGTCTTTGTATTCTTCTCATGTTTTCAATTATTTTTTGGGGAAATGCACTACCATCTTCGTAGGAATGGCCTAGTTATCACCTTCTTGTGTGGATCATGGTGTTTATCTCCTAGCACGGGGGAGTGGATCCTTTTTTCCTATCCACATGGTTGGGTGGTAACTATTTTATTGAGGTATTGTTCGTAGAGTTGTGGATGGACCCTGCTTGTGCTTTCTCCAGATTTGCAGAAGATGAAGAATTTCTTATTATTCCTTGTTGATAATCATGTAATGATATTTCATAAATGTAACCTCCCAAGAGGAGATGAATGTAAATTAATATTTGATATATTCCAGGTTGATGTAATGGGATGGGTAGTTTTAGGAAAAAGGGAAAAGGGATAAACTATGTTCTAATGTAAAGAATGTATTTACTATGGAAAAGAAGTGATCTTGTTTATGGAAAATATGTTAGAATTATTATGTTTCATGGTCATGAAAGAGAATAAAAGAATTAGCTATATTGGTATTGTAAATGCAATGATTGTTTATTTCATAATGGCATAATATGGTTTTTAGGGAAGCTCATTACTTTATGCATACATCTTTTAAAAGTTGAAAGGACAGGGATCTTGAAATGTTAGAAGTTAAAATGATTTAGATGAACAAAGGTTTATAAAAATGAATATGTTAGTGACTATGGTATAATGAAAGTTATGAAATCTTATATCCTTTCTTTAATAATAAAAGTTATGGTTAAGAATTGTTCATTGGGCAACCTAGGGAGAATTTGTAGTTGAAATTTGTAACTTTAGAACTTTAAAAAAAAAAAACTAATATATATAAGTTTACTACTTTTTAATGACTCTTAATTGAGTAACCTTTCTAGTTTTCTTCATGGTTCCCTAGTGGGGCATGATAGCAGCTCCCACCACAACAACCCATATACACTGACCAACAACTATCCTATCAAACACCACAATATCCCCCACATAATCCCTCATATTTTCTATTTGATTCATATCAGATTCAGGAAACCGATGTAATTGGGGTTAATAACCCTCCCCCACAAATCAATCATGAATGGGAGGGAATGAAGAATGCTCTCAAAGAACTAAAATTAGTGACTGAGGATAAAACATTGAAGTTTGAAGAGGTGTTTCCTTACCTGTTTGATCTATCTATCACTTCCATACCCTTCCCCAAACACTTTGAAACACCCAAATTTGATAAATATCAAGGGAAGGGAGATCTGTGAGCCACATGAAAGTATTCTACATGGCATGTCAAGTAGTCTCCTATAGAGATAATTTCCTTATGAGACTATTTCACAAGAGCTTAGGAGGAACCTCTCTCAAGTGGTTCTACAAAATCCCCTATAGCATAGTCTCTACTTTTGCTGAACTATCTAAAAAGTTTGTGGCCCAATACGCACATAACGTTAAAAGTGAACTCTCACTCCTTAATCTATGCAATTCCAAACAAAAGGAAGGAGAGAGCCTAGTCAATTACCTTCATCACTAGCAAGGGCTTACTACAAGGTTGTCCTAAAACCCCCTAAGCAACATCTTATCAAAATCTTCATTAACAACCTTCATCCTAAACTTTCCTATCATATGCACATGAACTATATACAAACTTATCAAGACATTGGAATCAAAGGCATGGATCTTGAGGGAGGTCTCATAGAAGATGGTGTCATCAAGCACTACATGGAATCCCAACCTAAAAAATATAATAATGATCAATCATGGTATTGGAACAAGAAAAAGAATACAATAACTGACAGAGCCACTAACACCAGACACGTTCATGTTGTGCTAGCCTGTCCTAGTGCACCCACCCAAACTTATCAGCAAGCACCACCAATATACCCTCAACCTCCTCCCATGTACCAATAGCCCACTCCCACACATCCCCAACCAACATACCAACAAAACATATGCCCTCAAGGCACGACTATCTATCCCCCTCCCAGGATGTCACATCAACCCAACTACTAAGGTCCTGTGAACCAAACAAATGCTATATCAGTCCCACATGGAAAACAAAGGCCTCATGCTCAGAATGTGCCACAACACACATTTACCCCCTTGGGTTAACCAATATATGTCATCTTCCACAAAATGGTCCAAGCCAATCAAGTCATGTATCCAAAAACATAGTCATTTCATGACTCAACACCTAAACTTTCCCGGTATAAAGAAAATGAGTACTATGATTACCGTCATGTTAAAGGACACACCACCCTCAAAAAAATGAAGCTAAAACATTAAATCCAAGATACCATTGATGGAAAAGAGATCTGAGTGGAATCTCCTACCCAACCATCACCTAATGTGGGCCTTAAAATTTATCAAAATGCATTTTTTGAACACACCTTAGGTAAAGTCCAAGTAAATCCCACTCAATCCTCCACTAGGGGAAGGGTAAGCAAGGAGAAAATGCTGATAGAAAAGATTATACAAATGCATATATCAACTATGATAATCTCATCAACTACATATCCCAAGTCCAGTCCTCCATAAATGTCATCCATGTCAAGGGTGTCGATAACCAATGCACAGTTACCACTTGTTGAGGTAGAATAACTGTTGCAGGTGCAAGTACTGTTCAATCTGCTGGTACCCAATATAACCTTTTGGAACACCTAGGGAATACTCCTACCAAAATATCCATCCTAGATCTCCTCCGCACCTCACCTACCTATCAAGATATCCTTAATAAATCACTACAAGAATCTTGTGTCCCTAGCAGCATCAACCTCACCAAATTTCAGAACCTTGTTGGCCACTTGTCTGCATTTTGTGGGGTCTCCTTTAAACCAACAGATGTACCTTCAGAAGAACCTGATCATAATCTCTTGCTTTGTATTTTTGTCATGGTTAAATATTTTTCCATCAAGTGGGTCATGATAGTAATGGTTTGGCCCTAAATTTGTGTACTCTAAAATTCATAAAATAGTTGGGTAGCACTTAAGCTGATATAACAAATGATGTCATAACAATTAAAGTATATGACAATCTAGAATGCACTTCTGAAGGAACTATTTCATTACCCATCAAACTGGGCCCTATTATCTGGTGGTACCCTAAATTTTGAAAATTTAGAAGTCCCAATCCATTTTCAAGAAGCATGTTTCTCCATATCAAAAAATATCAAAGGAAGGAAGCTTTATGATACAAATAAATAGAACTAACTAATCGAAGCCTTCAGAAAATGCTGGAATTTAGACCTGCTACAAATATGATTTTGACAGAGGATAAAGATGGTCAAATTTTAAAAATCTAAAAATGACCCAGTTCGGGAAATCAATTTTCCTATCTCCAACAGAAATATTTGATTTTCATGAGGTGTTTTGGATTTTCAACCAAAGCCAAATCCGAAAGTTAGGTAGTTATTTTTTAGTTAGTTTATTTTGTTTTCAAAATAATTTGTAATAAGAGTTGCATCTTTTCACCCTAAAGAGGTGTGAAAGCCACTCAAATACATATATATACATAATGTAAAATTTAAAGAGAAGAGGAGACAATACAATAATACAATTTCACATATTTGGATAGTTTTTAATCAACAAGTATAACATGGACCTGGATGTACTATTTTTTCAAAATCAATAAAGATAAGTCCTTTTTCTTTCACATGTGCAATAGTTTCATTATCATTTTACAATTAGGCCCTTGGATAAACAAATAGAACTTATTCAAAGTGATAGTTTGATGTGCATGCTTCCTGATTTGATTCATAGTCTATATTTTCAATTGCTTTTCTCATTTTGCATGGTTAAATTTTGTTGATTGAAGCCTTAGTCAATTGGTCTATCATCTACGAAGTATTACCCTTTTGAAATATCTCTGAATTTGTTTTAGGTTGCATGTACATTCCATAACACCTTTGAAGTGATAAGTCTTCTTGTAAAATTGTCTCTGAGGTTGAACATAATATTGGAATTATCTTGACTCTATTTCCCATGATAGAATAAGGCACTAGTCTAATCATTATTTGGATTATAGTTATTCAGCTCATTGTTTATAGTTTTGTGATATCTTATCTATCTGTTCATTTCAAATTACATACACATTTACTAAACATTCTTTCAATTACTTAAAGTATTTTAGTTTACAGTTCATGATAGATTGATTTCAGTTATATTTATTTCAAGTTCCATGCCATACTTTGAGAGATGAAAGTTTGAGTTCCATACACAAGTTATCTTCTATAAAAAGTCTGTTCAGGTGAAGGTTCACCCACCTTGGTCCTACAGAGCCAGAAGCGTAGGGGAAGAGGATCATAATTGATCATTCCCATTAGTTGGCCAAAAATAATTGGATTTCCCATCATTGGATTGGCAAGACCAAAGGAAATTCAATTCAACATTTTTGGGCACCAACATTATCCAGGATACAGTATGTCATGTTTTTGATCTTGGCCTTCCCTTCAACATCCTCCTTGGATTCCCATGGATTCATTCTATGCAGGCTGTCCCCTCCACCTACCATCAGTACATCAAATTTGCATATAATGACACTAAGATCACCATCTGTGCAGATCCCAAGCCCTTCACATGCTACAATGCATTAGACACTTCCTTCCCACATTCCAATTACTATCCCAAGATTGACATTAGCACCTCTATCACCAGTTCATCTCAAACACATTCAGACCCAAAAATAATCCTTTCTTCCACCCTTTCCACAATCAAGAACAACAAAAAGGATGTGGCAAGTACAACTTATCTAATGCCTTCACAGTTGGAGCATTGCTAGTTGATCCACACCCTCAAGGTTGCCAACCTAATCCAAGCAAGAAAGAACTCAAAAAAACCAAGCCGCTACAATTGGGTCCTACAACTTTTATCTCAAATGGTATATTGAATAGCCAGGAAATGACACCAAACATCAACCAATGGCTCTATAAGGATCCACCACCGAAGGACACAAGTCACCACAATTAATTCAAAGGTAAGTACCCTTCAACTCACAAGCTAGTGATAGAAAAATGGAGCTACCAAGGAGGTGGCCTCAGTTATGAAGAGAAGGGAATGAAGGATCATATTGTACCTACCCGACGAGAAAGGCATCTAGGCCTTGGCATGGATTCTGACATGAATGGGGGCACCAACAAGAACATCTATGCCTCTTATCCTTCTCTGGGAAAAATTGATGATATCAAAGATGTCCCAGAAGAGAAAGTTGTGAGAGCCTATGATGATGTTTTTGACAATGAAATCTTCCTAGGAAATTCTATCCTATGCTGGCTTTCTATTCTGTTTATTTACCTTCCACTTCGCCATCCCGAACTCATAGATTGGGACTGACCAAGTGTCATACATGTTGACAAGTTCCAAAGTGAGGAAGTGCTCCTAAGATTTATGGGAGAAATTGAATAGAGAAATGACCGGGGACAAGCTTCAGCACATGTATACAAGCTGAATCCAAAGGCATACTTTGAGGAAGAGGAGAACTTCAGCCGCAAAAATGAAGTAGAAAATAAAAAGAGAAAAATTGAACCCCCAGTGAAAACCCCTCTAAGGCGCGATCTGATCACAAAATAGTAAGAACAATAGGTGTATCCACTGGTGAAAACCTCTCTAAGGTGCTAGAAAATGAAGACTCTCCTCTTCCTCTAATCCATGATTAGAGGCCTAAACAGTCAACGATTCTCATTGAAGAAACAAAACCTATCAACTTGGACATCAAAGGGAATCCTGCCATCACATACATAGAAACATCTCTAACTGAAGCATAAGAATGAGATCTTGTCACTCTCTTGAAGGAATCCATAAATAAATTTACATGGTCTTACTCCCAGATGTCGGGATTAGACCCCAACTTGGTGGTTCACCATCTAATAGTGGACCCAAACATCAAACCTGTCAAACAAAAACTCAAAATGATGCACCCTAAAGTGGCACTACTTGTCAAATCGAAGCTAGATAAGTTACTCCAAGCCAAGATCATTGGCACCATTGACTACTCTGACTGGATTTCTAACATGGTACTAGTGTCTAAACCTGATAAATCAATCAAGATATGTATAGACTTCTAAGATCTCAACAAGGCATGTCCCAAGGATGATTTTCCACTACAGAACATATACATGATAGTAGATCTCATAGAAGGACATGAGATGTTGTCACTCATCGATGCATTTTCTGGATATAATCAGATCCATATTACAGAAGAACATCAACACAAGACAACATTCACAACTCCCTGGGGCACCTTCTATTATAATATGATGCCATTTGGCTTGATGAATGCTGGGGAAACCTATCAGAGGGCGATGATAGTCATTTTTCATGACATGATTCACAAGATCCTTGAAGACTATGTAGATGATATCTTGGCAAAATCAGTTAAAAGGGAAGATCACCTAGATATTTTGGAATGTTTCTTTGATAGGATTGGACACTACAACCTAATGCTAAACCCTAAGAAGTGTGTCTTTGGGGTCACATTAGGCAAGATCCTTGGATTCACTATATCTAGAAGAGACATTGAAATAGATCTAAAAAAGGTACAAGTTATCATAGATGTGTCTCCACCAAAAACACTCTGACAACTGCATAGCCTACAAGAAAAGTTATAATATGTACATTGTTTTACCTCTGAGTTAGCAGACGAGTGCCAATTATTCACTCATCTCTTGTAAAAAGATAACACTTTTAAATGGGATCCTTAGTGTTAGAAGAGTTTTGACAAGATCAAAGAATATTTGGCTAATCCACCCATCTTGGTACCACCTGTACCTGACCGACCACTCATCCTATATATTTTTTCTACTACAACATCACTAGGGACACTCCTTGCTCAGTTGGATGATGAAGGAAAAGAAAGTTCTATTTATTACATCAGTCAGACCTTAGTGGGTTATGAGCTCAATTATTCCCCTATGGAAAAAGAATGTTTGGTAGTGGTCTTTTCCACTCAAAAACTTTGCCACTATATTCTTAGTCATACAACCAAGCTCATTTCAAAAGTGGACCCTCTCAAGTATCTACTCTCCAAGACTACTCTCACAGGATGAATGTCAAAATGGGTTATGTTGTTAAGAGAACTTGATATTCAATATGTAGACAAAAAATCCATTAAAGGGAAATTCATCACCGATCAGATAGCAGAAGCACCGTTGGTGGATGCCTATCCCCTAATCACTGAATTTCCAGATCAACATTTATGCATGATAAAAGAGCAACCTACTTGGAAACTCTACTTTCATGGGTCCTACACAGTTCATGGTGTAGGGGTAGGAATACTTTTAGTCACAGCTCAAGGTGACTACATCCCTATGTCATTCAAATTGTGATTTCCCTACATGAACAACATTGCAGAATATGAGACAGTAACTTTGGGGCTCTGCATGGCTATAGAATGGAACATCACAGATATACATGTGTTTGGTGATTCCAAACTCATCATCAAACAAGTCCTGGATGCATATCAAACAAAAGATGACAAATTGATGCCATATAAGAAGATGGTTGACAAGATGAAAGAGCGTTTCCTCCACTTGTAGATAACACAAGTACCACACTTGAAAAGCAAGGCTTCCAATGCAATGGTGATAATTGGCTCCCTCTTAGAGATTCCTCATGAGTGTACACAATATGAATTCTTAGTTGAGAAACTTCATGCTCCCGCTTATGAGAATGATGAATAAAATTGTGTATGTGTCTTGGTTGGTCCCCAATCCCCATGGTACCATGATATCTAGGCTTATCTACAAAATGGTATCATATCCCCTCATCTCACCTCAACCTGATGCCAAAACTTTATTCACAAAGCTTCCTGGTACACCCTCATAGCCAACACCCTTTATCGTCTAGGCTATCACAATGTGGTCTCTATATGTTTAGATGAAAACAAAGTCGCCCAGGCTCTACAAGAGGTACATGCTGGAATTTGGGGTGCCCACACGAGTGGCATGGTCCTAGCCAAGCATATTTATGAACATGGTACTATTGGCCTAGAATGGAATATAATGCTTGTGAGTTCATCAAAAAGTGCTTACCTTGTAAACAACATGCCAATTTGATCCATGCTCCTGCAAAATACCTCAGACCTATTGCAGCCCCTTGGCCCTTCTCTTGTTGGGGTTTTGACCTCATTGGTAAGATCACTCCCCTCTCTTCTAAAGGCAACAAATACATAATCACATCAATAGAGTACTTTACAAAGTGGGTTGAAGAAATTCCACTCACCCTCACTATAGGTGTCCATATATCCAAATTCATCCTTTACTACATTGTCTGTTGCTTCAACATACCCTCCACTATCTTCACAGATCATGAAACACCATTTGAAAATCAACATGTTAGTGATTTGTGTTATTTCCTCCATATCCATCGCCATTTCTCCAATCCATATTTCCCTCATTGTAATGGCCAAGCTAAGGCAACTAACAAGACCCTTCTCAAAATCCTCAAGAAAGTTGTCAATGATACTGGTCGTGACTAGCATCTCCAAATCAACCCCACTCTCTAGGCATATCGCATTTCCTACCGTACTCCTATAGGCACTACTCCATATTCCCTAGTCTATGGTGCTAAAGTTGTCTTACCAATTGAGGTCGAACTACCATCCCTCTGAGTATCAATGAGAGGCCTGATTGATGATGAAGATTACCAAGTAGCACGACTCACACAACTTGATCTACTAGATGAAAAGAAATAACAAGCCTATGATCACCTAATTGTCTATCAAAATAGACTCAAGTGTAACTATAAGAATAAAGTCCACCTAGACCAGTTCCAGGTAGGGGACCTTGTGCTACAAGAAAATCAGAAAGTGGGTACAAATCTAGAAAAGAAAGGTAAGTTCAAAGTCACCTAGAAAGGTCCCTATGTTGTCACTGTGTACTTCAGTTCTTAGGCATATCAACTCTCCACTCCTAAAGGATAACCCTTGAATGATCCTATCAACATCATTCATCTCAGGCACTTCTATGCCTAACAGCTGGTTATTCATTCTAGTTATCTAAAAAAATCCATAAAAGTATAAAAAGTCTTGAAAAAATCTCAAAAAAGTAGAAAATGAAGCTGAAAAAAATGCTTGTCCTAGAAAAAACATATCAAACAAGCACTTGGACAACATCAAAAAAATCAAAAAAAAAAATCAAAAAAAGAAGAGAAAAGAGAAAAATCTCATCTAATGGTGAACACTTGGCAATCAGGCGCCTTGGACAAGTACGGGTGACAAAAACCTGGCGATAGGAATCACATGTAGTGGACCATACCATTATCTATAAAAATATCACTCCCCTCCATTGTCATCATCGCATCCCCACAAACCTCAACATTTCCCATATTCGCTGGGTGTTCCAACACTATCGCACACATCAAACAGAATGATCCCATCAAGTCTCAACAGCAACCTTTGTACATAATTGCTTGTACTTAATGGCTCGGTTTTTGTCCTTATATATTCATGACATGTCTAGTCCTCTCACCATCATGCTAACACTCTGAGCTGCCATCATGCTAACCTTCCTTTCCTTGTCCTTCATATTCTACTTGGCTGGTTCATCAGTCGATTCTGACACACACCAAAAACATGAGTCCCATTGCATCTGTTTCATTAGCTCCATACCTGCATTTTCATATCATCCCTACATTTTCATTTAGATCATTGCATTTACATACATTGCATCATAAACATATTAAGTACGTCCATTGCATTACATCACACATACTACAATATCCATCAAATGCATAAACATACATCTAGGTACATGCATCTAAACATCTCATCTTGTATATACATAATCAAAAAACATCGCATCTTGTAAGCATCAATGTCAGTACTCATATAAGCATATGCATCATAGTATCATATAAATCAAAGCATGAGAATCATAAATCATAGAGTCATAAGAGTCATCAATCGATCATCATATATATATATATAGAATCATGAGTACAGTGCCTACAATCAATAAAATACATCACAATGCACCTAGGTGCTAGTATACATGTACATCTCTCTCAAAATACAAAAATGAGTGTCACAAAATCATCTAATAAATCATGCTGGTGGCAGTGATTATCCTCCCCTAGTCTAGGTGGTGGACGTGTTGGCATCCCAACTGACCCCTGAGACGCAGAAGCTTGACCTATACTCTATGAGTGAGACCTCTAATTGAATACCTGTCTCTGGCCCTCAGGAACTAAATCATGATATAACGCTTGATAATGGGATACCTCTCTGCCTTCCCTAGCTATGTCCCTATGAGCTACAAAAGACCCTACCACTACCTGTCCCATCCCACTTGCACTAGTCGCCTATTTAGCGATATCTCGCTCTTTCCTATAGGCCTCGGTCTGCCTCTGTACTGCATCCCTCTCCAAGATCAATGTTATAATCTACTCGGTATCCTTATCCATCTTCTTGGTAAGGGTACCCAACTGATCTTGGTCTGTAGCTCAGCAGCATCTTGGGTCAAGTCATCCATTGAAAAGACTCCAGAGTCAACCCTGCCCTATAGGGTGTCAAGTCCACCCTTGGCCCTATCTGCCCATGCTATCTCTGTAGCTAGTAAACCCTATGTCAGAGTCATCTTAGTCTATAGGCTAGCCTCTAATACCTGTGCCATCCCTAGAAGTCCACGTAACCATGCGCACTATGTCTGAAGACTATGTCACTCTACGATGACAGTGTCATGTGTCTCCTGTGACATGTATCTTGTTGGTGGCCCATGTGGCCCCTATGGTACCTATACCTGTGTTGGCCCCAATAGTGCATGAGGCTGTCCTTGAATGGGCACCCAAGGTGCCTAGTCATGACCATCCCCTGGTGGCCCCTGATCCTGTCCACCCTCTGCTTGTGCCTCTATGTGGGGTCAGACTCGTCTCTGCTATGGTCTCCTCCTCTACCCTACTACCAAGGTCTTAGGGGAATCTCTTACAACTATCCTATCATCAACCTCCATATCCCCTGTTAGCTGCTTATGGGATGCTACCTAAATTGGGTTTGTAAGCTATAAGCATATGTGTATGGCCCATCATGTTGCATACTCTGCAGTCATCCCTGTGTCTATGACATCTGGCCTGCCCACAAATTCTATCCTCACCATTATCCTCTAGGCCACCCTCACTATGAGAGCATCAATGTACCTTCCCCACACACCCACCTCCCTGGTGACATGAGGATGTAAATCATCCTCTGCCACCACCCCTGCTGCAATCCAAACTGTGTCATGAGCCTGGATGGCATGTACCTCTCTATCTTGTGGATGGTCCTCCCCAATAGAAAATAATCTGTCTGTACATAGGAAAGGTATAAAAAATCCTTAAAGTTGTCCTCTACTCCTACCTACCAATCCATGGCTCCCCACGGCTCACAGAGTCTGTATGGGGTCTAGCAGAAAACCTGAACCTCATCTAGCAACCGACGTGAGTATCTTGTCTGGCCCACAGAAGTGTATCTCAGTGGTAGCCTATATATATGCATATGAATCTCCTGGCTTTCGCACCTCCCATACTCTCATTGATCAAAACACTGCAATGTGCTCCCAAGCCCATACTAATAGCAGTGTCACCCCAATCCCCATGTTGCACACCCCGTGGTACGCAACAATGTATAGATCATGATATAACTATCCTAGGACAACATATCCCCTACAATAGGTCATCCCCTCCTCCAACATCCTTTCCAAGGCCCAAGACCATCTCATCCCAAACCCATGTCTGGCTAAATCTGCCAGCATCCGACCACCAATTAATCTAGCCAAAAACAATGCCAGCCTCCTAAGTCTCCTGTCAACCACCGACTACCAAGGCATCTATGTCATGTGAACTGCCTCACAATAGGTGTGTAATAATCATGCTCAAGGCCTTTCTTAGGAATGGTTCATTCAATCTAAGGACTACTTTTCCTATTATGAGGTGCATTTAACTTGTCAACCCAGGGACGTATACTTGAAATTTTTGGCACGATATGTGCACTAGGTTCCTTAAGGAGTCATTCTGCTTATGCTGTAGGAAGGTAAAAATGCATAAAGGAAACCTATACTAGTGCTACAAGAAAAGAATACATTTATCTTCTTACTGGAATGAATGTTATAAATTGCAACTCTACTTAAACCTATGATTTCAACCTAAAACATCCATTATAACTATTCTTGCAGATGTTGCAGGAACATTCATAAGGTACAATGCTACAGGAAGAAATTGTAACTTCTATATGAAATACCAGAAATGCTGGAAATGAAATCTATTCTATTTTAACCTAATCCAATTCCCAAGTGGGCCCCCTTGGTCAATTTTTGCTAAACTATGAACACAGAATGTAAACCAAGAATTACTTCATTGTATTTCAAAAACTCATTACATAAAAACAAGAAACAGAACTTGAAATAGATTGCTGCAAGATACAACAGTTTTCTTTCAAAAACTTCTGTCTTTCCTTTTTCCAAGATAAACTCAAACTATCGGTCCAATCCCTATATATAGAGGATCAAACACTTATTACAAAAATAGAAAAGAAACTATCTTGCTGAAAACATGCAAGAGAAGAAGATGGAAATGCAACAGCCTGCGGTGTGGGTAATGAAGCTCGGGTGACCAGTTCAACATAATAAAGTGCAGAGGGAATATAGGCACACTACATCCCTATGTCCTAGAATAATAGCTCCATTGTAGTAGCCATGTTTCCTGGTTCTATAATGATCACTCCGCCGTAGCTGGTCCTCAACAGTCCTCCTTGAATGTTGTCGACCACTCTCTAGCTGCTTTCTCTCCTGTCAAGTTAGTTATGATGTGGAAATATTCATGCAACAAGCTTAATCAAATTAAATATCCAGATATTAGAACACATATTCTGATGGTTTTATGAAATATTGCAATATATGTATAATATTAGCAAAATATGTCACAAATATCTACCCATGGTTTATCACTTATATCTGGACTTTATCACAAGTTTTGACTGGCTTGGCTCTCAAATGTTTTGGCTCTCAAATGTTTTGACAAAAACTAGAATAGAGTATTTAAAATCATACAAAATAGAGTCAATAATTTGGCCTTATCATCATGTATGTGGGTACCCTCCTCATCAACCTCTTGAATGCTATCTCCATTTAGTGATCATTATCCTCAAACCTATACTACGATACTGAGCCTCACATCAATATCTATAGGATCCTCCACACATCCTTGAGAGTAATAGTGGCCTCCCCAGTTGGTATATTAAATGTAGTGATGTTTTTGTGCCACCACTTGATCAAGGCAGTCATCATCCCATTGTGCACCTATAGCCTAGGCCCTTGGGACACATGGTCTAATCCAACCGCTCCTAACAACCCCCAGTCTACATCTGTCAATTGGGCCTCAAGCTCCATCATAGGGCGGCTAGTTCTCTTGAGATCCCAATGGTGGGAACTACTCTTGCAAAATCCAAAATCTACCATGTCAACCCATATTTATTCTATTCCCAGCCTAACCCCTCCCAAAATGGGATATCCCGTTCCTAGGTCTTTTTCTGACCCATCCCCAGCCCCCGTTGGGTCCCTCCTTTTTCCTCCCCCTCGGCGTCTGCCCCTTTTAGTGAAGATGTCAGTTCAGGTGGAGACACTGGTTCTTCAACTGGCATCTCCATGTGTTTCCTGCCCAGACTGTCATTTTCCAAGATGCCAGTTCTGAACCGCCATCCTCAAAGACGTGAGTTCCAGGACCGGCGTCTGTGAAGACGTTGATCCAGGGATCAGTGTCTTCATAGATGTCGGTTTTAGAACCGGCATCTCTAGTCTGCCAACCTTTCTACCCTCATTAATGAACACCTAATCCACCCAAAAGAATTCAAAAAACTTTAACAAAAGTAAAAGAAAGGTATCAGTTTAGTTACTCACTAGTACTGGCCATTCTACGGGTCTCCCATGGGTCTGAATGTTCTCTTCCAACTGCCCCTTCATCCTCTCATCAGCCATGTTTTCTCTCCAAAGCTCTTTTCGTGTCCAATCACTATTCATAATGACCTTCTTTAAGCCCTCCTGCCCCTCTCATAGGCCCCATTTCTACTAGAAATTCCCCCCCATTTTCTTCCCCCACTTGTATATTTTTTTCCTATTAGTCCCGTTGTACAACCTAAATGCCCCGAAAATCCAAAAACATTTAAAAATTGCCAAAAATCCAAAATAATCAAAAAACCTCCAAAATCTTGCAATAAACCCTTGTTTCTTCCCACATCACTCATTTTTTCCCTTTTCAGTGATGTTTTAACTCCTGTGACTGCAATCATGCTTTTCACCAAATCAGTTTTGCAACCGACTATCCTTGCTCCTCATTCCGTTCATAGTTTTTTCTAGCGAATATCTTTTACAATCAAATCCAATCTTTTCCCGTCAGGATGCATCCTTCCAGCGTTGGCTTATCAAATCCTTTATCACATCACTGTTGTTCATGGCAAGAACTTTGGAATGAATGACTGCTTGGTCATGAGGCCTTCTTTACTGATTTTATCTTTTTGTGTCAGTTTACACCTACTCACCACTACCTCAATCTATTATATCTTGGTGTGTTGTGAGTGGTTGCTACTGATACATGCATCTTTTGCAGTGTGTTTTTGTTTGAGCATCTAGTCCATGCAAAGGAATCTTGTCAGCTGTGTTTTCTAACACCTAATGCATACCTCCTTTTGCAATATTAAAATTGGATGTTCTCTCCATATTTTTCACACAAATGAATCCCCAAGGCTCGTTAGTTGCATTTAATTTCATCATTGCATTTGAATTCTTAGTTACATTCTTAGTGGCATTTCAAAAGGCTTCTATTTATTCCCTCCTTTCCCTTCCTTATTCCTGTTGTGTCCTTTTTTTGAGAAAATTTCACAATGTTTTCTTTCTTGTGTTCTTTTTTCGAGGGGGCACAACCCTATATCATCGTTGCTTCGACACAACTCCTAACAATCCTCTTCCTCTGGGGGAACTTATTTTATTGTCTTTGACACAATGTCACTTGCAACACCGCGTCAAAGAGGGGCAAAATGTAGATGTCCAAAAATATTAATATTATTAATAATATTAATTTCCCTTTTTCATCTAACTATTTAATTTAATCAATTAAAATAGTTTCATAGTTGGTATTTATCAATGATCAAATACTATCCTAATGTATTTTATTTAAATACATTTGCCTCACAAAATCCCCTTTTTTATTAAATTTATATTTATTAAAATTCCTCCATAACCCTAATTCTTCTAAACTATGATTATTCAAAATCTAATTTGAATTATAATCTAAACCCTAGCTAGAAACCTATTAATCCAATCTAGAGACCTACCCTAAGCCTACCATATTCCTACTCTACTCCCATCACCTCATTTCCTAAGCATACTTCCCTACCTGATCACCCTTTGATCATAGTTAAAGAGGTGATTCCTAACACTTTTAAGGCTAATGGAATGCTCGCCCATGTGTGATAATTCTCTCCAAAATGGGCACACATTCCTCTTTAAGGCTCTTTACTCCTTTGTCCCTCACTTGGAATTCTTGAGCCACTCAATATTTATTGTTATATTTGACTTCAAATTAGACATCCCTTCCAGCCTATGTGTCCCTTATGTGGCTCTTATGTGGATGCCGCATAGATGCCACCTCATTCAACCCCTCCTCTTCTATCCCAAAAATCTATAAATAGAGGCCTTCTCCTCTTGCATTTTCATCTCTCATATTTGCATTGTTATCATGCTAACATAGCTCTAGATTTCATATTTTTTTGTATATGCTCTTAGTTTCTTGCTTAAATCATTTAGAAATCACACGTTAGGATAATGGATAATGGATAATGAATCATAGTTTCACTCTTGCATGTTTCATATCAATTTCATAGTTTAAGATCATCTTTTTGGAGAATTTGAGACTAGTTCCTCATACTAGTTCTTAAATCTCTTCATTGTTCCAATCTTGCATTTCATAGTTGCATTGCATTGGGGATTCACTTAATTTGTGTTTGAGAGAGAACATGCACAATCTTCCTAAAAGATTAAACCAAAAAAGTATAATAGGGTGCAATTAACTTATTTTTAGCTCAATCTGATGTTATGATGAGGTCTTGTTGGTTTCTTTGTTCCTTCTATGAATTATATGTGCTAATCCACTAACTTCTCATGTTTTAGCTTGCTCCCAAAAGATTGAAGATTTCACTGTACACACTAAGTCATTCATATATCAAGCAACAATATAGCTATATATAACATCACTTTCATTTTATAAAACTATTTCATTTTTTATATAAATCAGTAATTTAATTTTATTAATTTTAATTCGCATTGAGGTTAAATGTATCAAACATCAATTAATTAAACATATAAATGTTAAAAAAGTACAAATATAAGAATGTAAATATAATGATATATTGTCATCAAAATAATAAATTTTTCTTATTTTCTAATTTAAATTTAAATTTTAAAAATATCTAATATAATTCTTGATATATTGTGATTAAAATAATAAATATTAAAATTACTAAAAATATATTTAAAAAATTAAAATCTAAATATGTAAAATAAAATAGTAAAATTAAATTTTTATCTTTTATTAAATTTTTGAACTTTAAAAATATCTAGAAAAAAATAAAATTAGTTAATTTTTAACGTTTAAAAATGTAAACTTTAAAATTATCATATAAGATAACATAAAGTAGAAAAAAAAAACTTAGTAAGATAACACAAAAGTACAACCATAAAATAAACTAAATAAAAACATAATATTCACTTTTCCCTAAATGAATATATCCACTTAACAATCCAAAATTGGGATATGGTTTAATTGGGCATCACAACTATTGTTAGTTGCATGTACAGGAGTAGTCACACCGTCACGTAATGACATGGATGGCTATAAGAAGGGGCATGGTTTGGACCGGTGCAAATATGTTGCACCGTAGCCGGTGCCCTTAAAATGACATAATGCTCTAATGCAATGATATTGCTAACATTCCTCTTAAACTATTAAATAATCTTTATTATTTAATCATATATGTCATTCTACTATATTCCAAAGTCAAAATCATTATTTCTTGTTAATTTGATAATTAAGTAATTTTAATTGACTACTTCAATTATTCAATGTCTAATCAATATTTCATCACCTACTCATTTAAAAAATAATTAAATAATTAAATATTATTTAATTATTCTTTGTCTCCTTATAATCAATTAAATAATCAAATTTAATTAATGTCCCCCCTTCACTAATTATTACATTTATATATAATTAAATCAAATTCTATCTCGTGATTAAATAAAGGATATTCATTTAATTAAACTAATTATTCCCCTCTAGTGATTAACTAAAATTTATATTTATTTATTGAAAATAATTATTTCCCTCTCATGATTAAATAAATTATATTTATTTAATTAATCTAATTATTTCACTTTCATGATTAAATACAATATTTATTTGATTAAACCAATAATTCCTCTCACAATTAAATAAATTATATTTATTTAAGTAAACTAATAATTCCTCTCATAAATAAATAAATAATTATTTATTTATAAAGTATCCCCACATGTGCAAATAATTAATATATTATTTATTAAAATCATAAATATCCTCCTAAATCCTAACTCACACTCACTTTGAGTTAGTTTGTCAATCACAACTCTTACTCCACGAATTTCTCTCCTAACTCAATCTCCTATTCCACCTCTTCAGTCAATCCCCTCAATGAGAGAAGTCAATTAGAGTTGAACTCTCAATCACTTGAGTTAGCTCTTCCACCTCTATAGTCAATCCCCTCAATCGGGGAAGTCAATCAGAGTTGAACTCTCACTCACTTGAGTTAGCTCTTCCACATCATTTAGTCAATCCCCCCAATCAAGGGAATCAAGCAGAGTTGAAATTCTACTCACTCTGAGTTCAAATCCTCAATCAGAGTCAATCATCCCTTCAATCATGGATTATTTGTTGAAACCCCTAAAATCTTATAAAAAGAGAGCTTGTTTCTCTATTTGGTAACCGCAATTGCTTTGAATTCTTCTACTGGCATGATCTTGAGCTTAATTTTGAGAGACTACATTACATAAGGAGGGAAAAAATGAGGCATTATGGGTTTGCATATATGATTTTATGTTATTTGATTTCAATATCTTGATTTATGCATGCAATTCTCTTGTTTCGTTTCCTTTTTTGATGTCGGGAATAGTAATCTCTCTAACAATCTCTTTTTGGTTGATATTTTCTATGTTATTGCAAATTTCTATTGATCTTACATGTTCTTGAATAATTCTAAGCTCTATGTCATTTTAGAGGGATCCAACTATTATTTTTTTTCATTTCTAGATTTTATAATTTCATCATAGATGTACAGGTTATTGAACCATGTTTTATACTCGTTCAATGTTTGTGATATGAGGTTATGATATGCCATTTTAATGATCAAAATTATCATAGAATAAATATTTAAAGAAGATAATGTGAACAATACCTTCTGGCCTTAATTGGTGCTTCTCATAGAAAGATCTAAATATTTTGCACTATCTCTATTTGATATTTGTAACTTATTCTCTCTCCAACAATGAAGACTCTATGTGGTATAGGAGCACTTAGGGGCTCTAACCCTAAATTTTGTTGTAAAAGGCCTTCAATGGTCTTGGATCTAATTAGGTAGTTTAGGATGGTTAAGGAAGGGTTTGGTGTGTTTTGATTTAGTTTTTTTTAGAGTTAAGTGGATTTTGGTCCAAGTGATCCTTGTAATGTCCTAATCGTAAAAAATGGGACAATTGATGTAAATGACACCTAGAATGCATAGGGTTCATATTTAGGGTATTTTGGGTCAAGGAATTGGGTTTTGAATTTGTAGGACCCATTCATGGGTTCAACCTTTTAAATATGCAAAATTTGACAAAATTGTAAAATGTTGCTTGAGCAACATTCACACTTTCAAAATGTTGCTTGACAAGTTTGTCCAAAAGTTTATTTTTTCCCAAATGGAGATATGGGTCTATTTGAGTGGTTTTCATAGGTCAATGGGACCTATTTAAAGACTTATATAGCCTTGTACAAAGGTTTTATGGGTTCTAGTTACAATTCCAAGAAATAGAACAACAATAGTTGACTGTACTGTCATAGTTTTCATAGTTGTAATTAACAAGCATTGTACATAGATTGAAATCTCTAGTTATATGTGTTGTAAAAATTCATGTAGTTATTTACTTTCTCTGAAAGTGATTAGTATAGGTTTTTATTAAGTTTTAAGTGCTCATATGTAATTGATTCCTTACCAGACTATTCAATGCTAGTGAAAACCACTTTGAGTGTGAGAATGTGACAGAAGCTCAAAAGGTGAAAGTGGCCAAAACTAGATTAAGAGGGACTACACTTACATGGTGGAAGTTTGTGGAGGATGAAAGAATAAAGGAAGGAAATAGTCAAATCTTCACTTGGAAAGGTATGGTTGAATATTATGGACACCTACATCCGTAAGGACTATGAGATACAACTCCACAAGAAGTGGAAAAATCTAAGACAAGGAGATTCAGAGGTGAGTGCCTATATGGAGAAGTTCTATAAGTTATCTTGAGATCCAAGGTGACAGAAGATAAGAGAATAAAATTGGCCCATTACTTAAATGGGTTAAAATGGAGTATACAAGAGGAAATAAGTCTCTTGACACCTACCACCATGCAAAAGTGTTACCAGTTGGCTCTTAAATGTGAGGAGAAGAGAAATAAGAAGTATGAAGCCACTAGTAGAGGTAGAGGAAGATGTAGAGACTCAAGAGATTACAGAGGCATTTATGGTGGTAGGGGTAATGAATCAAGACAAAAATGATAGAACAAAGGAGTGAAACAAGTAGAAGAGGTAGTTACGGACAAATAAGAGGTCCTAACAGTGGTGGTAGAGGAAGATTTTGTGGAGGTTCCAATAGAGGAGGTTCCTCTTTGCAAATATGAAATGTTACAAGTACTACCAATTTGGGCACCAAATGAAATTCCTTACAAGTACCTATGTGACAGGTGCCCAAATTGGTAGTACTTACAAGTACCTATGATAAAAATATTTATCATATGACAGGTTTCCCAATTAGAGAGAATATTTAACTATGTGTAAGAAGATGCTTGTAGTGTTAAGTCTCCTAAGATCCATCTTGATTCAGAGAGGGGAGAATCTAATGATAAGGGGAGTCCTAATTAAGAAACCAGCTAGAGAAGAACCTAAGTAGAGGAGAGCACTTTCTAAGGTGAAGTACAAGATACTTGGTAACTTTTACAAGGTGATCATTGACTCAGGGTTAACTAACAACATAATCTTTGAAGAAGCAGTGAACAAACTTGGGGTGACTAAGATATCTCATGACCATCCTTATAGGGTGACATGGTTGAACAAGGGACAACATGTCCTAGTAAATAAACAATCTTGTACTAAATTTGCAACTAGGGGCTACAATGACAATTTTCTTTATGATATACTTCCCATGGATGCTTTCCATATTTTATTGGGAAGACCATGGCAATTTGATAGAAAAGGCATGCATAATGGAGAGAAGAATTCCTATTCTTTTTAAAATGATGGAGTGACACAAAAAATCTAGTGTTTGGTGGAGGAAGAAGGTATGAAGACTAGTCCTAATGTGTTGGTAGTTGGGGGAAAATAATTCCTACAAGATCTTTAGAGAAAAGATGAAGAGTGTTATGCAGTCATGATTCAAAGCCCAAAGAGGAAAATACAAAAGAACCAACACCTTTGCGCAAGGAGATACAACAACTTATAGATAAGTTTAAAGACATTGTTAGTTATGGGTCACCAAAATTCTTACCACCACAAAGACCAATAAGGCACCAAATTGAATTCATTCTAGGTGCATCATTTCCCAACAAGGAAGCCTACACAATGACCCATGTCAAGAATCTGAAGATAGCTAGAAAGGTGCAAGAGTTACTTGATCGAGGGCTTATAAAGAAGAGCATAAGTCCTTCTGTATTTCCAGTGGTATTGGAATTAAAAAAGGAGGTAAGTGGAGACTTCTAGAGATTTTTCTTGTAGAATCCTAATGAAGCTTCAATGCTTGACTCTATAATTCCCAACTCTCAATTCAACAAGAAAAAGTCTAATTAACAAGGATCAAATCCTTCTTCTCTTTGAGTTCTACACACTTGCACAGGTGTACCTCTTAAAAATTACTGCTTCTCAGAAAATTTGACAATGGATGAAGGTTTCACACTAATTTGTTAATGGCATTTACTGCAACAATTGGTAACAAATCCTTCATATGCTAATCACTAGTCTTATGCATAACTTTACAAGCCAAAGGATGCACTTGACAATAGAAAATACAATTGTTATAAGGATTGTCATCCTTCTTCTCTTCTATCTTATAGCTTAGGCAGGTTGACCTAATGATTCACTCTGCAAGGAATCAACAAAGTTACCTATATTCTCTAATACAAATGATAAAAATCCAAGTTATCCAACAAAAACTAAAAAGGTTATTTATAATTTTAAGGTTTGGTGATGATAACTACTATTAAAATATAGAACAGTGCCTATTCCAGGGCAAATAGTCAAATGAATATAAATCTATAGAACCCTTCTAATGAAAACACACTTAGAAACTAGATGAAATACCTTACAATTCATCTTTTCATCCCCATATCCATGTATCAAATTATTATGCAAATACTTAACCCTCTGAAACTACCCTTAAGAATTACCCATCCCTTGGAAGAAAGTTAAGAAAAATATTACATCTACCTTGTAAATAGTATATTAAACTTTCCTTAAAAATTTAACACACAAGAATTAAGATATGTGATGAGCCTCTTAAATGACCATCTTTCTGAGTGCTTTCTTTTTCTTTTCAAACAGTTTATTTGCAAAATAGATACATGGAATTATGGTTTTATATGCATATTTTATATGTGTAAATACATAAAGTAGGAAAATGGATGATAGAAGAACATGGCATATTTGCTTAAAACTAATGGACAGAAATGACATAATACAATAATTATATATGCTAATGAATGATCCTTTGCCTATCCTATGTATTTGGGTAGTTTCCTTCTTCTAGCCATATGCTTTGCAAGAGTATTATTTAAACCTTAACACTTTCTTCCTAATATTAATGATTTGAATATGTATTTATCGAAGGTTTTGTGTGCATTAATCATTTTGCAGGGATCAGTCATGACATATTTAAAGATCATCATAATGGTGCTCAAGAAGTCAAAACCAACCATTTCTATAAGATGCCCTCTTGTTGAAGAAGTCAAGTAAGCACTTGAGTAAGTTAAGGTGTTGCTACAAGATCTACACATAAGGATAAAGTCAATACAATTGTTTGTTAAATATAGTGCGTGGATCTAGGACCCATAACGCACTATATTCTGGGAGTACTTATTCTTAATGACTTCTATTTTTGTTATAAGACATTATGTACCTATAATGATCCTCATTAATGGAGTGATCTTATATTTAGGGAGTAGTTATATTTTTCATTTAAATAAGATGACTGTTGTAACTCTTGGGAGTTAGTCAATTTTTATGAATAGAAGCTTTTGTAGTTGTAATATTGTTTTATCTATCCAAGTGCATTTAGTTTCCATGAATGAATAGAATGCCCAGTTTGAGTTCAATCCTTTTATCTTGATTTATTTTCTATTAAATCATCCAAGGGGGCCCACTTGGTGATTGAATTACTTTATTAGAGTAGGAATCATTTGCATGCTTATTTAGAAGTGAAGTAGAACTTTTTTGTTCCTATAGCCACTAGTAACAGAACTAGTAGACTATTCCTACAACATAGGTGGATAGAGTAATTCCTATTCGTGATTACTTTTTTTCCTAGAGTAAACTCATTTACTTGTGTTAGCATAGATTTCCTGAAGCTAAATGCATTTAAATTTCATAATAGTAGTAATGAGGATTAAGAGAGTTTGAAGCATATACTTTGCAGATGCCATTCCGAGTTTATGTCCCTGGTCGATAATTAAATGAGACTGAATGATCTAATTAGAAACCATTTAGGGTGTCCAATCCTAAAGTAAGAAGTCCAATAATATGGATTTCTGAGATAATTGTTTAGCGAACCATCTTTGGCATCATTGTTGGGGATGGTGTTAATTCAAACTTACCTTGGTGTTCATGTTCCTAGTTTTTTTAATTTAGGACTGAGTTCTAAGTAATCCTTTTATGAAAAGAAGGATAGACCATCTTCATTGATTCCTTCCTCGCAATATCTAGGTTGAACCATTTGATATTTTTACTCCTAAACCTGAGGAACCTCGATTTGAGATTGAAGATGAAGAAGAACCATTTGAAAATCCATTTGTTGATGCCCAAGGAGAGATATCTTCATCATCATCCTCTGAAGGATCACTACATTTGAATGACCTTTTGGCTGAAACTGAGTATCAAGACAACCAATTTCCTCTTTCTATTTATCATCCAAGACAACCATGTCCTCCTCCAAGGATGGCTCAACCTACCTTTCCTTTCCCCAGCCCTACTCGGCATGGTAATCATAATCTAAAAAACATACATGCCTCTACACTTCCCAAATTTTATGGCCTTATTACTGAAGACCCTCAAACCTTCATTTTTGAATTTGACATCCTCTGTAGGAGTTATGATTAAAACACTGACGCCCATAAGCTGAAATTGTTTATATATACTCTTAAGGAGGCTACTTTAAGATGGTTCATGGGGTTAGATTCCAATGCTATAGTGGATTGCGATTCAATGATAAATATGATACTTTCTAAATATAAGGAGTACTATAGGGGTCATGATTTGAAGGGAGATGACATTATCAAAATGTCACAAAAGGAGGATGAGACCTTCGAAGACTATGTCTCAAGGTTTATGTTTAACTTGTAGTGAAATACACAACGTCAGTTGAATGAGGACTAAAAAAAACATCTTTTCCTAAAAGGTGTAAATGATGGAAGTATTGAGGCCTTAGATCTTATGGCGGGTGGAGACATCACTCTGAAGAACTGGGCTGACATAAAGAATATATGTCTAAACTATTCAAGGGCTATTATGAGGAAAGGTAGAGGAATCAGAGATTCAACTCATAAGTCCAATGGTTCAAGAGTATCTAAGATGGGTTTGTCCAATATTTTGTCTGATTTCAAGCAAGACATCATCAATGATGTTGCCACTCAGCTAGACAACATATTAGCAAGAAGGAAGAAGGATGACATAGAAGCTATGCTAGCTGAATTCGCCTCTCACTACAAAGAAAGGAAAAGGAATTGTAAGTGCAAAATAGTTGCATTTGTGGACACTAATTCAATTCCCACCAAATATAAAACTATAGATGAGGAGAATGGAGAGCTTTTCTACGTTTCTCAAAGGCGACCATGGGCTCAAAGACAAGGTATGCCTCAAGACCCCTTGAATAATTTTTGTTATAGTAATAGTAGTCAATGGAAAAACCAAAACCCTAAAAATTATGGCCATCAAGGATAGAATTGGAATTATAATTGGTCTAACCAAAAACCATAGTATAACCAAACCTATCAGCAACAACCTCAGTTTAACCCATACCAACAACAATTTAACCAATATCAGCAGCCACGATAGAATAACCAATGAAAACCACATAGTAATTGACAAACAACAACCTTAGTGGGGAGCCAATAAACCTAATCACCACCAAGCTATTATGCCTGCACCTCCTATAGCCAATAAAAACCCTTAGAAGCCAACAAAACTTCCTGCACAACCAACTCCAAATCCTAATAACAAGAAGCAAGCTTATTCCCTACAAGTGAATGATATTCACTTAAGATCAGGAACTACATTGCCTATACATAAGCAACCTATAATAACTAAAGTTTCTGATACTGAGGAAATATCTGAGAACCAAACCACTATTACTCCACCTATTCCATAATCTACACCAATATTGAAAAATCCACCTTATCTACAGAGATTGGTTCAATCAGCACCCTCAAAATAAAATCCTATTGCAGCTCATTTGATTGACCAACTTAAACAAATGATTTTTCAAATTCCTTTGTTGGATTCCCTCAAATAAGTTCCAATTTATAATAAGGCAATCAAGGAAGCTTGCATCAAGCAACCTGGTAGAAAGAAGAAAGACCCTGACACTATCCATGTCCTTGGGCAACTTTGTGATCTCATTTTAAATAAAGTTTTAATTCCCAAATACTTTGATCCAGGAAGTCTAGTGATTACCATTCATATCAATGGTATGTAAATAAAAAATGTCTTGATTGATTTAGGAGCATCCATCAATGTAATGACTAGGGAATTTTTGTTGAGACTTAGCATCATTGGTTTAAGGGAAGCACCTACAATACTCTAGTTAGCTAATAATTCTGCCATTAAGCTGGATGGCATGGTAGAAGACATCATTGTAACACTTGATTCCTTGGACTACCCCTTGGATTTCATAATCATGTCCCCCAAAGCCACTCTAGGAGGATATCCATTCATATTAGGAAGACCTTGGATGGCCAAAATAGATGCTTACATTGCATGTCACTCAGGAAAAATGATAATATCTAATGGGATAAATACCAGGAAACTAACTATATATCCTCCAATCAAATCCCAAGTTGAACTTGACCAAGTTATCTAGCCAGATCTAGTTGATGCTACCCTTGAAGAAAATTTAGTGCAATAGCTCATGGTTATTGGAAGAGATCCATCTACGGTCTCACAAAAGAAAGATGACATACTAGTGCCAATTCTCACCAATCAGTATGGCTTTGATGCATCATCTTGTCATGTCCCTAATTTTTCCCTCTAAACCATACTGCCCAAGAAAACCTCACATAAGCTTTCTATAGAATCTGATTACCTTGATACATTGTTACCACATGAGATAAAGTCACCCTAATTTTCAGAAACTATGATGTTGGATAAATTAAAAAAGGTAGAAACTGCCTTAGGCAAAGAGTTGAATGTAAATAAGAACCTCACAACATCTCAGATGACCAGTGTTCTCAAAATTTTGAAAGAAACTCAGCAAGCCTTTGCCTGGGAATATACCGATATGAAGAGGTTAGACCATAATATTTTTATCCATAGGTTTTACATAAGTCCTGAGTCCAGACCAATTAGACAATCCCAAAGAAGAATTAACCCTACTCTCAGAGGTATAGTGAAGACTAAGTTACAAATAATCCTTAGTGTTGGTTTTATATATCCTATTTCTAATAGCCAATTATTTTCTCCTTTAGTGATTGTTCCATAGAAGGGGGGGAAATGGAGATTTTGTGAGGACTATAGGGATCTTAACAAAGCCACTAAAAAGGATCACTTTCCATTACCTTTCATTAACCAAGTACTTGACAACCTTGCTGGTAAAAAATATTTCTCATTTATAGATGGTTTCAATGGATATAACCAAATCCAGATATCAGTAGAAGATTAGGATAAAACAACATTTACCTATCCTTGGGGAATATTTTCTTATTTGGTCTTGCCATTTGGATTGTGCAATGCACCTGCTACTTTTCAGCGGGCAGTAATCAGTATTTTCTCTGACATCTTTGTTGAATGTGTGGAAATATATATGGATGACTTCACTGCATATGGAACCACATTTGAGGAGGCGCATGCTAACTTGGAGAAAGTTCTAAAAAATATGTTAGGAGTATAACCTCTCCCTTAAAATTGAGCAGTGTTACATGATGATGGAAGAGGGAGTTGTTTTAGGACATTACCTTTCATCCTTTGGCATTCAAGTTGATCCTGCAAAGATTGATTTCATCAGTACACTTCCAACTCTAGTAAAATAGAAGGATGTCAAGAGTTTCCTTGGACACGCTGGTTACTACATGAGATTCATTAAAGAATTAAGCCAACTTGCAGCCCCATTGTACACCCTCTTGGAGAAACAAGCAGAGTTTGAATGTATAGCTAAGTGTGAACTATCATTTCAATAGCTAAATGATGTTCTAACAAAGACACCTATCCTTAGAGGACCTGACAAGAAGCTTCCATTTCATGTTCACACTGATGCATTAGAGCATGCCATTGGAGCAGTGTTAGGAAAAAAGGAAGGTACAGTTGAGCATGCTATTTATTACATTAGTAAAAAATTACAAGGTGTTGAACTGAACTATACTGAGACTAAAAAATAATTGCTAGCAGTAATCTATGCCCTCAATAAATTTAGACATTACATCACTGGTTATGAATTATTTTTAAACACTAATCATTTAGCCATCAAATACTTGATGAACAAGCCTACCATCACAGACAAGTTGGCAAGATGGTTACTCTTTATGCAGGAGTTTGATGTGAAAATCATTGATAAACTAGGAAAAGCTAATGTGGTGGCTGACTTCTTATCAAGATTACAAGTTCCAGATGATACTACAGCAATTGATGACAGCTTCTTGATGATCATTTGTTCTCTATTGATACTTACAATCCATGGTATGCTGACATCGCCAACTACGTAGCTACAGGAAGGACACCACCTCATTTCTTGTCTAGACACCACAGACTTCTAGTTGAGAAAAGCTTTAAATTTTCATGGATCTCAAAATTTATGTTTACAAAGTTCCTGATTAGGTTTCTAGAAGATGTGTTTGAGTGGATGAGACTTATGACATCCTTAGGGCTTGTCATGATGAACTGTGTTGTGTCCATTTTGTAGTAAACTAGACCGCATACAAAATCTTAACAACATGATACTATTGGCCTACCATCCATAAGGATACAGCTAAGCATACAAGGAACTATGACAGATGTCAGTGCATGGGACACCTATCTAATTCAGATGAAATTCCCTTGAAACCTCAAGTGGTGGTGACACCATTTGACAAATGGGGCATCAATTTTGTCAGACCTATCGAGCCATCTTCTCACAGTATGTCATATATCTTAATGTCTACTAACTTTGCAACAAAATGGGTAGAAGCTAAAGAAATGCAACATGCTAGAGATCATAAATTAGTAGAATTTATATATGAATATACCTTTACCAGGTTTGGACTACCTTGTGAGACAATAAAAGATCAAGGTGCACTGTTTACTTCTAATCTTATCACTAAATTGATGCATGAATACATAGTGAGACATGGTAAATCTTCACTATATCATCCCCATGCCAATGGATAGACAAAAATTATAAAAAGGGAAATTGAATAAATCCTCATAAAAATAGTTTCTATTCACAAGAAGGACTAGGCTACTCTCCTTCCTTAAGCCATTTGGGCTTATAGAACAACATGGAAAACAACAACTGGTTTTACCCCTTTTAAACTCAATTATGGAAAACCTGCATCTGTGCCTATCAAGTTTCAACACAATACTCTCAAGATGACATTAGAATTAAATAATGACCTTACCATGGCATAGGAGGAATGAATATTGTAGCTAAAAAACTAGATGAGTATCAAAAATCTGCACTTCACAATACTGAATTGATTGAGAAGCAGAGGAAGACGTGGCACAACAAGTTCATCAAGGAAAAGAAATTTTCAATTTGTGATTGGGTCTTTCTATATGACTCATGCTACTAGCATACCCTAGGTAAATTTCAAACACGGTGGCTAGGACCTTATGAGATAGTTTTAGTGTTTGAAAATGGAGCAGTTCAGTTATCTACTATTGATCTCGTATGATTCAAATTACTTTTCAATAATCATCGAATCAAGATCTATCACAAACAGTGAGTCAAGAAGACTTCCTACAGAATTTCTAGCAATACGATGACAATAACACTCCTACAGCAAAAGAATTTGTTAGTAATAACTGAGAGGGGGAAGGTGAATTAGTGGCCTCAAATTTTAATCCTTAAATCAACAATTCAAAATTAGTACCACAAATTATACCTCTAGTTATCTTTAGTCCTACAAGATGAATTCCTTGAAGTACTTATATCAAATTTCTACTTATCAGAATGCTTTGTAAAACCTTCTTCTATATGTTTACCGATAAGTAGTCTTTCAATTTACTGAAACATAGTAAATAACTAGTGTATACCGATCAATCCAGATTTACTTAAGTGAAATGTAAAACAATAAAGTAATGAAACATAAACACATAACACATGGATTTTTAATGTGGAAACCCTGTTAAGGGAAAAACCACTGGGACCGGTACCCCAAATTTTCACTCTTCTGAAGTGAGCTCGGTTAAGAGCCAACCCTGTTAAAGGTTACAAACACACTGTTAGGTGTGACCTTGTTAGAGGATTTTACAAGATAGTTTGTCACTTAGTATCTAGCATCTAATGCTACCATCCTTTACCAAACACTCACTTGGCCTGTCAGTAGGTATTGGGCATACCTAATGCTACTTTTTAAATCAAACATTTTGATACTCCTTGGGATGTATCTCAATTATAAAAGACTTTTAAGTCCAACTCAGTTAAGAGACTTGATTCTTCAATGGTTAAACTGAAATAATAAATTGATATGTTCACACATACAAATTGAATTATAGATTTTTAGATCTATTGTAAGTGCATTACCTCTCTGATCAATATAATCAATTCAATACCTTTTGTCCACACTATTCTTCTCTATGATGTTGTTTCACTATTCGTCGGTGTTTGTAGAATCTAGCTCTTTCCTCAGATTTTTGATTAGGTCTGAATGAAGAATTTCTTCTCCTTCAAAATCTCTTCAGCATCTATTCTCTTTTCAATCCTCTTCCCTTCTCATTCTTAATGAATTAGGTTTTCTTCTTTATATACATGATTCACCATTTCTTGGCTTTCTTAATCTTGGCGTGATACACAATTCTTGCCAATTATATTTAAAACAAAACTCTAGTTTTATCTCGTAGAGATCTTCTTGCCAACTAGAAAAAGTAGTTTTAAATCCTTTAATAATCATCAGATTTATCTTGTTTCTTAAAAAAATGATAAGTATCAGTTAAGTCTATTTTTAGCACTTAACAGCTAAGTATTTTGTCATTTTTGAACTCTCTATTTTGTCAGTCAATACTTTAGTTAGTCATCGGTGATAACTGAATGCTTCGTCAGTTTGAATTTAGTTGTCTTAGGGATCTCCGTCTGTTGGGAAACATTGTAATTATGTCCGTCGGGTTACTAAATTCTTTGCTTGTTGGGAAACACTATGACTTTGCTCATCGATAATGTTGTACATTTTCTCGTTGGGTAACACTGTGACTTTTCTCTTTTACTTTGTCCGTCAGTGTGCACTCCATCGGTGTATATAGTCACTTTGTAAATACTTGACTTATATGCATTATTGATAGCATAGCCTTTGATTCATCAATTCTTTGAAGTCTTTAGCAATATGTCCATGACCATACAGATTACATCAAGTTGACATCAATGACAATACAATATATTAACTAATTTAATGTCTTGCATAAACTTTCTATTTCACTGTGATCATCAAGTTAACATCTTCAAACATTCAATCAGTTATAGTTCATCAATCTCTCCCTTTGGCATTTATGGAAACACACTAAATTATCACAGTATACTATTACTAATACAATATCGAATATAATAGTTAAAGTTCATCAAACTACTAATCTTATGTACTACAATCGATACAAATATTTGTTCATCGGTAAGTTCACATAACTTAGATTTGATTCTCGCATCTTTCTCTTTTTCTTCAATCCATTTAATGGATAGATGTAGAATATTTCTTTCTCTGATGTGATGTGTTCTTCTTATGTGTCAAACTCTCTCCCTTTCACTGTTCTCTTTTCTTTTGATGTCTCTTGTCAACAATTCTCTCCCTTTGTATGTATTCTCCCTTTGGATAAATGTGATGGATATATTCTCTCCCTGATATAATCTCTCCTATATAATCTCTCCCTTAGGTGATAATAGATATAATCTCTCCCTTTGACAGTAATGCCAAACAAATATTTTTAACAGTAGTGCCAAAGAAATCCTTTCTATCCATAATATACTCTTTGAATTTTCCAATCCATTAGCAATACAACAACTATGGTGCTCAGAGTGGATAAATACCTTGTTGTGTATAGATTTATCTTTGAATTCCATCTCTTTTCTTGCATCAATATGAATGATATTATGATAATATGTAGGCTAATGCAGCCTTCTAGTCATTTTACTGACCAGTAGACAAGGGTCTAACCCCTAGTATTTTTCTCAAGTATTCAAATGCATCCTTGGGAAATGGCTTGGTGAAGATATCTTCTAATTGTTCCTTAGATTACACATACTCAAGTACCACCTCCTTTTCTTGAACTTGTTCTATCAAATAATGATACTTGATAGGTATATGCTTTGTCTTGGCGTGCATGACTAGATTATTGGATATGTTTATTGCACTTGTATTGTCACAATATATAATTATTGGCTCAAGGATTTTCATATGCATACCTTCCAGTAATTGTTTGATACATGCAATATTTGAGTAGCTTGTTGCAGCAGCAACATACTCTACTTTAGCAGTAGACTAAGAGAAGCATCCTTGCTTCTTGCTGATCCATGCGACAAGTCTGTCACCCATAAAGAATGCTCCTCTAGTTATTCTCTTTTGGTCATCAATATTTCCAGCCCAAGCAGCATTAGTAAAGACCTTAAGTTCAAATTTTCCTTCTCTTCTATACCATAAACCATATTCCTTGGTATTGTTTAGATATCTTAGGATTATTTTTATAGCAGTCATATGTGATTCCCTAGGATTAGTAGAAAATCTTGCAACTATTCCTACTACATGTGCAATATCTGGTCTAGTATGTAAAACATACATGGTTTTTCCAATCATTGATCTGTACAAAGTCTAATTTACCTCTGATGACTTGTCCTCCTTTGTCAGCTTACATCAAGTTTCTATCAGTGTTCCAACTAGTTTGGAATCTTCCATCTTGAATATTTTCAACACTTCCTTGATGTATTTGGATTGTGTAATGAAAATACCCTCATCTTGTTGCATGATCTATAGACCAAGAAAGAACTTGATCTCTCAAAACATAGACATCTCAAACTCTTTGCTCATTTCATTTGCAAATGATTTGCATAGCATATCATTCCCTCTAAATATGATGTCATCAACAAATATCTCAACAATCAAAATGTTAGCTTTAGTATCCTCCTTCAAATAAAGATTATTGTTTTCACTAGTTCTTACAAATCCAATACTTATGAGATAGGAATGAAGTCTTTCATACCAGGCTCGAGGTGCTTGTTTCAATCCATAAAAGGCTTTGTGTAGTATACATACCATGTCCCTCTTTTCTGGATCAACAAACCCTTCTGGTTTCTCAATGTATTACTCTTCCTCAAGTATTCCATTTAGGAATGCAGACTTGACATCCATTTGATATACCTTGAATCCTTTACATGTAGCATAAGCAAGTAATATTTTCACTCCTTCTACCCTAGAAAAGAGTGCAAATCTCTCTCCATATTCAATCCCTTCTTCTTGTGCATACCCCTTGCATACTAGTATTGCTTTATTTCTAGTGACTTCTCCATTCTCATTTAGTTTATTCCTGAATATCCATTTTGTACTAATGCCATTCTTTTTATCTGGTCTCGGTACAAGTATCCATGTCTTATTTTTCTCAATCTTCTCAATTTCCTCATTCATAGCACTAATCCATTCATTATTATCAAGTGCAACATTGATAGATTTTGGCTCAAAATCACAAGTAACACATCTTGTGTTTAGAGACTTACTTCTGGCTCTCATACCAGCCTTTTAATATCCAATGATCTAGTTTTGTGGATGGTTCCTTCTAACATATCTGGCAAGTACAGGTTCAGTTCTTTTTCTATCATCTTGATCATCATTATGTCCTTCATTCTGATCTCCATTGCTTTGGACATCATCTTGAGAAATATCCTTATTGTCAGTATTTGCAGCCTGATGTTTGGGTGCAATGATCTTTTTCTCGAGAGCTATACATTATTTCTCGGGTAGAGTGTCAGGTTCTTCATTGTAGACAAACCTGTTATATTCCTCTAGTTCTTTTGTGCTTTCCTTTTCATTCTTCTCTACAAATTCATCTATCTTTACATTTTCACTTTCAGCAATTTTGTTGGAGGCTTTATTGAGACATTTATAAGCCTTTCTCTTGGTGGAATACCCTAGAAATATTCCTTCATCACTTTTGGAGTCAAGCTTTTAATTTCTATCATCTTTTAAGATATAACATTGACTACCAGAATTTTTGAAGTAACTTACATTGGGTGTGTATCCATACCATAGCTCATAAGGGTGTCTTCTTGGTGTCTTTCTTCAATTGTACTTTTTTCAATGTGTAAATAGCAGTGCTGGCAGCTTCTCTCCAAAATATTTAGGTGATGCCTTTCTCTATCATCAATGTCCTTGCACAATCAACAATGGATCTATTCCTTCTTTCAAAATTCCATTTTGTTGTGGTGTTCTTGGTGCAAAGACCTGCCTTTTGATTCCATGCTCATTAAAAAAGTTAGTGAATCCATCTAAAATAAATTTCCCTCCTCTCTTTGATCTTAAGCATTTCAATTCTTTACCACTTTGTTTTTCTACCATTCTTTGTACCATTTAAACATCTTGAATGCTTCAGATTGATCTTTTAGAAAAATTACTGTCATCATTCTAGACTAATCATCAACAAAGAGAATAAAATATCTATCATCATAATAACTCTTTTTCCTCATAGGTCCACATAGGTCAGTATGGACTAATTCTAGAATGGCATCAGATGTATGGGTTTTTTATTTTGAAACTAGACTTTTTCATCTTACCTTTTTGACAATTTTTGCACATGATATTGTCTGGCTTAATCATCATTGGTAAGCCTCTTACATTTCTTTTTCTTCTTATCTTTATCATGTTTTTAAATTTCACATGACACAATATTTTGTGCCACAACCATATGTCTTCATTTCTAGCCATTAAGCAAGTGGTGTCAGTATCATTCAGACAGAATAAGTTACCTTTTGTCTTCTCACTGGTACCAATCAGACTTCCTAATTTATTGAAGATCTTTGCCTTCTTATTTTCAAATGCTACTTTATGTCCTGAATTACTCAACTAAGAAACACTCAATAGATTATAATTCAATTCTTTCACCCAATAAGCATTTTCACATTTTATCAAGTTATTCCATTACGGTTCCTTTACCTTCAACTGGACAAGGTGTGTCATTATCCATTCTTACTGAATCACCATTGTAGTATTCAAAAGTCTCAAACTTTTGTTTGTCACTGGTCATATGGTGAGTGTAGCCACTATCTATGATCCAGACATCTTTTTAACTAAATTTAGATATGAGTGTAGTTTCTACATACCTTTCTTCATCATCATCTGAATCATATTTTACTGCTACAAATACCGTCTCGATGTCTTCATCAGATTTGATGTCAGTATCATCATCTTTGCATTTTTCTAGGTAACTATCCTTATTTCCTTTGTCCTTGTAGTCTTGGGTATCTCTTCTTTCTGATTGTCAGTTTCTTCTGTAATCACCTCTGTCATACTTCTTTTCAAATGACCTATCATTACTTATGTCATCTTTTCTTCTTTTAGGACATCTTGCAACAAAGTACCCAATCTTTTTACAACTAAAAAAAACAAGTGGTAATTTAACTTTGTATTTACCTTTGCCTCTCTACATTCTTCTAGCTATAAGTGCTTCAATTTCATCAGGATCTTCTTCTTCACCTTCACTATCACTATCTTTTCTCATAGTGTGTTTATGACTTCATTTACTTATTCTCAAAGAACACTTGAATGCAGACTCTATGTTTGGTAAGACACTATTATCAAAATTATTCATCTTAAATGAAATCAGTCTTCCAATCAAATTGTCTAGAGTAACATTGCTATTTTCTACTTCTCTCATTTCTTGTATGGCAGATACTCTAATAGCATAAGTATGCAGTAAGGTTCTTATAATTTTACTTACCACTATATCTTCATCTTGTACACCTCAAACTCCTCGAATAGCATTGACTACCTCTTTGATCCTTGTGATGTACTGTGTGATGTTTTCACCTTGTTTCATTCTGAGATCATCAAACTTTCCTCTAAGGCTTTCTACCTTGGCTCTCAGAACATTTTTATCACCACCATGTACAAGTTTCAATTTGTCCCACATTTTTTTTACAGTTGTGCATGCTTTGACATCTTAAAATTTAGCATCAGAGAGTGTGGAATCAAGCTCTATCATCATGCACTTGTATTCATGCTTCTCTCTCATCTGTTCAACTATGGGTGCTCCTATGGGAAACACATATTTAGTATCTAAGTATTGAGTAAAATCATTTCCAATACCCGATAAGTGGAGTCTTATTCTACTTTTCCATGAAGCAAAGTTGTCTTTTTTCAACTTGGGCACATCTTGTCTATTCATCTCGTGATCTTTAGCTTAGGTCATGAAACCTTCCTTCTAAGCACACAAGCTCTAATACCAATTTTTAGTAATAACTGAGATGGGGGTGAATTAGTGGCCTCAAATTTTAATCCTTATATCAACCCTTCAAACTTAGTACCACAAATTATACCTCTAGTTATCTTTATTCCTACAAGATGAATGCCTTTAAGTACTTATATCAAATTTCTACATGTCGAAATGCTTTGTAAAACCTTTTTTTCTATGTTTATCAATAAGTAGTCTTTATATTTACCAAAACATAGTAAATAACTAGTGTATACCAATCAATCCAGATTTACTTAAGTGAAATGAAAAACAATAAAGTAATGAAACATAAACACATAACACATGGATTTTTAACGTGGAAACCCTATTAAGGGAAAAACCACTGGGACCTGTACCTTGAATTTTCACTCTTCTGAAGTGAGCTCAGTTAAGATTAAACCTTGTTAAAGGTTACAAACACACTGTTAGGTGTGACCTTGTTAGAGGATTTTACAAGATAGTTTGTCACTTAGTATCTAGCATCTAATTCTACCATCCTTGACCAAACACTCACTTGGCCTGTCAATAGGTATTGGGCATATCGAATGCTACTTTGTATGATCAAACGTTTTGATACTCCTTGGGATGTATCTCAATTATAAAAGAATTTTAAGTCGTACTCAGTTAAGAGACTTGATTCTTCAATGGTTAACCTAAAATAATAAATTGATCTGTTCACACATACAACTTGAATTGCAGATTTTTAGATCTATTGTAAGTGCATTACCTCTCTGATCAATATAATCAATTCAATACCTTTTCTCCACATTGTTCTTCTCTATGATGTTGTTTCACTATTTGTCAGTGTCTGTAGAATCTATCTCTTTCCTCAACTTGTTGATCAGGTCTAAATGAAGACTTTCTTCTCCTTCAGAATCTCTTCAGCATCTATTCTATTTTCACTACCCTTCACTACTCATTCGTAATGAATTAGGTTGTCTTCTTTATAGACATGATTCACCATTTCTTGGCTTTCTTGATCTTGGTGTGATCCACAATTATCACCAATTAGATTGAAAGAAAACCTCTAGTTTTATCTCATAGAGATCTTCTTGCCAACTAGACAAAGCATCTTTAAATCCTTTACTTATCTCCCACATTATCTTGTTGATTAAAACAATGATAAGTATCAGTTAATTCTATTTTTGGCTCTTAACAGCTAAGCATTTTGTCATTTCTGAACTCTCTTGTCTATCAATCAATACTTCAAGTAGTCATCGGTGATAACTAACTATTCCATCGGTGTGACTTAAGTTGTCTTTGGGATCTTCGTCCGTTGGGAAACACTGAAATTTTGTCTGTCGGGTTATTCTGTACTTTGCTCGTTAGGAAACACTGTGACTTTGCTCATCAGTAATGCTATGCATTTGCTCATTGGGTAACACTGTGACTTTTCTCTTTTACTGTGTCCGTTGGTGTGCACTCTATCGGTGTATACAATCACTTTGTGAATACTTGACTTATATGCATTATTGATAGCATAACCTTTGATTCATCAGTTCTTTGAAGTCTTTACAAATATGTCCATGACCATATAGATTATATCAAGTTGACATCAATGACAATACAATACATTATCTGATTTAATGTCTTGCATAAACTTTTTATGTCACTGTGATCATCAACTTAACATCTTCAAACATTTAATTAGTTATAGTTCATCAAAATCTGGGTCTTCCACCCAGATTTCTACTAATCCTTGATTTCTATCAAAGATTCCATAATAAACATTTCACTTAATGTCAAATTATTTCTCTGTAATAACAATTCACCTCACCTCCTCTCTCTACCATTTTTATGCACCATTTCATCACTCCATCAGTGCATGTCATATTTCAGAACAATCTTCCTGCAACATTTACCAGGTTCGTGACGTATACCTTTGTTCATATTTTATTTTATTCATTTTTATTAGGATTACGTTTTATTTTAATTTTTATTCTTGCACAACTTGGCCTAGTGGGACCCATGCCTTAAAATTAGTTGGGGGGAGGGGAATATTCCATATTTTTCAAACTTAAATATTAGCATGTAAAGGATGAAAATACATTTCTTGTCTTTTTGAGATGACTGCCATCATGTTTTATACAGTTTGTTATTCTGTGATTGCATCGTCATGATTGAAAGGAATTAAAAGATATTAAAAGCTAGAGTTTAATTTATGATGATATTTTTGCATCATTTTCAAGGTGGAAGGCCTTGACATGAGTGAAGGTATTATTAAATATCATGCATTAAAAATTATTTTAATTTCCCAGAGTAAACAATATTTTGTACTCCATTGTTCTCATTTGCAACACTTGGAGTCCGTAAAATTTTAAATCTTGATTTTCCATTTTGGTTCTTCTGTAAAAAGCTTCTGCAAAACTTTTGTATCTATAACAATGGGGGGTGATCTTTAGAGACATGAGCCAAGTGATCACAAATTTTTACGAGGAGATGCATCTAGTCATGAAATGTTCAAAAGAAAATATTGGTTGAATTACTATGTGAACCTCAATAGTTTTGATGAGGGAATGATTTCTAGTTTTTAAATACTCTGCAGAAAGGGTTTGCAGTGGTGAAAGGATTGAGAATTGAGTTTAGAGAAGACATTGTGGTAGAAGTGACAGCGCTACCATAGGAATGCCAGAAATGGACTAAGGATCTTGATTTATGCTTAGCTAGGGAACAGTTCACCTTGCATGGTGATCCCCTATTAGAAATTTAAAAAAAGAAAGGCACTTTAAGGATATCATTTCCCTTGGATTATATCCAGCCAAATTCATTTATCATACAATATTTTTCATGCAAAGGGCGCTACAAATATCTACATGGTCTACATTTCAAAATCATGAGCAATCTTTGCCATGACAACTGACTGGTAAATTTACCTAACTTTTTGTTTAATATTGTGAAAAAAGCTTCTTTGGTTCAGTCAGTTTCTCATCATTGCTTAGTTAAATTAATTTTGGAAAGAGATTTTAATAATCAAATGGTAGGAACTTGGAATGAATTTTTAAAAATAGATGAAATAGATCCTAGAATAGTCAGCCCTAGAGGCCAGGGTGTAGGGAGAAGGGAGAACATAGTAACATGGGTTTGTAAAATAAATCAAATAACATGAACCATTCATGAATATTCTTTTGGAAAGTTGACAATCAGAGTAATTATGACTTATTTTATGTTTTCATTATGGCAACAAAGTCATACAAAGTTTTGTCAATCGATCAAAGCACCAGCGCACGTGTGGAAGATCGAATCAGGATATGCCCATTCAACAAAGAGGCAACAATGTCTAAGGAAGATTGGGATATTTTGGATAGGAAGGCACTGGGGGGTATTCATTTATGCCTGGCACAATCAGTGGCATTCAATATTACTGAAGCAATGATAGCTAAAGATCTGATGGAAACCCTAGTGAAGTTGTATGAAAAGCCTTCAGCTTCAAACAAGGTATTTTTCATGAAGCGTTTATTTAACATGGAAATGGTAGAAAGTGGATCAGTCACTGATCATTTAAATGAGTTTAATATAGTTACAAGTCAGTTAACTTCAGTTAAAATTACCTTTGATGAGGAGGTTAGGGCTCTCTTGATTTTGTGCTCTTTGCCAGAAAGCTGGAATGGCTTGGTAATGGTTGTTAGTAACTCTATTTCTGGTTCTAATACCCTAAAGTTTGATTATGTTGTCAGTGTTATATTGAGTGAGGAAATTCATAGGAAAAGCTCAGGGGCATCCACATCAGGTAGTGTATTGAACGCAGAAAGTAGAGGCAGAACAAGAGACAGTGGAAACAACTCTGGAAATCATGGAAAATCATGAGGGAAGTCAAAGGGAAAGAGGTCTCAGTCAAGAGGACCTAGTGACTACTGGTACTATGGAAAGATAGGACATAAGAAGAAATATTGTTGGTCTTGAAAGAAAGATCAAGGAGACAAACACGATGGAAACAAGGAGGCAAATGTGGTAAGTAAAAAATCTGAAGAGGATGCTTTGCTCTTGTCTTTAGAAAATGTTGATGATTCATGGGTGTTAGATTCAGGGGCTTCATTTCATGCTACACCCCATAGAGGTTATTTTATTGATTATGTCCAAGGGGATTTTGGGATAGTTTATTTGGGAGATAATGAACACTGTCAAATTGTTGGAAAAGGTAGAATCAAGATTAAGTTGCACAACGGGAATCATTGGCTACTACAAGAGGTAACACATGTTCCAAGGCTGAGTAGGAACTTAATTTCAATAGGGAAACTTGTTGATGAGGGTTGCACAGTTAATTTTAATGATAAAAATTGGAAGGTTTCAATAGGTTCCTTAGTAGTAGTAAAAGGTGTGAAAGTAGGCACCTTATATCTTTGTACAGGACATACTGTTCCCTCTACTTTAATTGTTTCAAATAAAAATGAATATTCAGGAACAGTTGCTTCAGTTGAGCAGGTAGAACAAGAGACAGTAGTTGGAGATTCTGAAATAGCGTTGTGGCACAATAGACTTTGGCACATGAGTGAAAAAGGTATGAAATTACTTCATTCAAATAAATTTCTACTAGGTCTGAAATGTGTTAATATGGATTTCTGTGAAAGTTATGTGTATGGAAAACAAAAGAGAGTTAGTTTCATAAAGAGTGGGAAGGAAAAGAAAGAAGGAAAACTAGAGCTTGTACATACAGGTGTATGGGGTCCAGCTCAGGTATCTTTCCTTGGTGGATCTCAGTATTATGTTACATTCATTGATGATGCAACTAGGAAATTAGGGATATATTTCATTAGATAGAAATCTGATGTATTTGAAACTTTTAAGAAATGGAAAAGCTTGGTTGAAAATGAGACTGGAAAAAGATTAAAATGTCTCAAATCTAATAATGGTGGTGAGTATTGCAGCAAAGAATTTGAAGATTATTGTGCCTCTACTAGTATTCATAGATAGAAAATAGTTCCAAGGACTCCACAGGAAAATGGAGTGGCTAAATGCATGAATAGGACAATAATGGAACGTGCTAGGAGCATGAGGTTGCATGTTGGGCTCCCCCTAAACATGTGGCTAGAGGTTGTAAATACTATTGTATATTTGATAAATAGAGGTCCCTCTACTCCCTTGGATTGTGGTATCCTAGAGGAAGCATGGACAGGTAAGAAGGTGAGTTATTATTTTCTCAGAACCTTCGGTTGTGAAGCATTTGCACATATAGATTTTGAAAATAGAACCAAGATGGAAGCTAAATCTAAGAAATGTATATTTTTTGGATATGGCATTGATGAATTTGGTTATAGGCTTTCGGATTTTGAAAATCATAAAATTTTAAGAAGCAAGGATGTCATATTCAATGAGAAAGTGTTGTACAAAGATCTGTTGCAGTAGCATGAGAAGAAAGAAAATGATTATGTAGTGTTGGATGATATTCCAAATGATAATGTTCTAGAAATTCCTTATGCTCTGCAACTATAGCTACAACAAATACCACAAACCCCAGTAAATGCTAGATGGTCAACAAGGCTAAGTAGACCTCTAGATAGATTTTCACCTTCTTTGTATTCTATCTTATTAACTGATGCTGGTGAACCTGAATGTTATAATGAAGCTATGCAGGTGATACAAAATTTCAATGGGAGTTTGCAATGACAGATGAAATGGACTCCTTGCTAAAAATCAAACTTGGGATTTATGTAAGTTACTTGCAGGTAAATGGGCTTTGCAGAATAAATGGGTTTATAGGTTGAAAGAAGAATATGGAGGTAAGAAAAGATTTAAATCCAGATTAGTCGTAAAAGGATTTGCACAGAAACATGGTATTGATTTTGATGAGATTTTTTCTCCAGCTGTTAAAATGACTTCTATTCATACTGTTTTAAGTATTGTGGCTACTGAAGATTTGTATTTAGAGTAGCTTGATGTTAAAACAGCCTTTCTTCATGGTGATTTGAATGAAGAAATATATATGGTACAACCATAGGGATTTGAGGTCAAGGGTAAGGAGAGTTTAGTTTGCAAATTGCAGAAAAGTTTATATGGCTTGAAGCAAACACCTCGGAAATGGTATATTAAATTTGATACTTTTATGAACGAGAATGGATACACTCGATGTAATTCTAACCATTATTTTTATTTCAAGAGGTTAAATAATGATAGCTACATTATTTTATGTTTATATGTTGATGATATGCTTGTAGCTGGATCTAACATGGATCATATTAAGGGGTTGAAACAACATTTAGCAAAATCTTTGCTATGAAGGATTTGGGGACAGCAAAAAAAATCCTTGGCATGAAAATTTGTAGAGATAGGAAGAACAAAAAATTAACTCTATCTCAGGTTGATTATGTTGAAAAGGTGTTGTGGAGATTCCACATGAAGGATGCCAAAGCTGTCACTACACCTTTGCCTAGTCATTTGAAATTGACCAAAGAAATGCATCCAAAGACACCAGAAGAAGAGGAAAAAATTTCCAAGATACCTTATGCTTTAGTTGTAGGGAGCTTAATGTATGCTATGGTATGTACTAGGCCAGATATTACACATGCAGTGGGAGTCGTTAACCGATATATGAGTCACTCTGGGATTGAGCATTGGAATGCAGTCAAATGGATTCTTAGATATTTGAGAGGTACATCCAATAAGTGTTTACACTTTTGGGGGTCTTCTACTACTATTCATGGCTATGTTGACTCAAATTTGGTAGAAGATATCAATACCAGATGGAGTACTATAGGTTATGTATTTACTATTGGTGGGACAACAATGAGTTGGATTTCTCAGTTACAAAAGGTGAATGTGTTATCCACTATAGAGGCAGAGTATGTTGCTACTACAGAGGCAGCCAAGGAGATGATATGGATTCAATTCTTCATGAAAGAATTGGGACATCCACAGGAAGATAATTATTTTTATTTAGATAGTCAGAGTGCCATTCATCTTGCAAATAATTCTTCTTTGCACTCAAAAACAAAGCACATACAATTGCGATATCATTTCATCCAGTCAGTTTTGGATGATGGACAATTAAAGTTGGAGAAGATACATATAGATGATAATCTAGTAGATATGTTTACAAAGGTAGTGACAAGGGAGAAGTTGAATTCCTCTTCAGCTTCGGTTGGTCTTCCAGACTGAACAGAATAAAAGAACAACAGAGTCTAGGGTGGTTTCTTTATTCCAGTGGGAGCTACAGGTTTGGTCAATCAGTCTCCAAGTGGGAGGATATTTTTGTGGAGTCTGATCAGTCTCCAAGTGGGAGATTGTTATGTATGTGGAGCCTAATCAGACTTAGTTTCTTTCGATGTGGTTTCCCCCCAGACGTATCTATATGGGCCCCAAGCTCGGGGTCAAGGGGCAGAGCATCAATTCTCCATTAGTCAGAGTATTTTTTGCCCTAATTAGGTTAGGTCAAATAGACTTGTGAAAAGGGCTTAAGGTTTCGAGATTTCATTGTATGAGGGATTTTCATAGCTTCCTATGACGGTATTGAGTTATAGGTTTTGAGATTGTAATCACTGGATAATAATAAAGATATTGGACTTGCTGTTGGTGGATGTAGCCCAGGGATTGGGTGAACCACATTAAATCTCTGTGTCTTTTGTGTTCTCTTCCGTGTGTTTATATTTGCATTTTTCTTCTTATTATTCTAATAGTCCTGACCCCTAACAGGGTTGTTTGTAAAAGACTCCTAACAGGTTTAGACCTTTAACCAGGTCATTGTACTTGCATTGTAAAGACTGCTTCTATAGGGAAAAGGAACTTTAACAGGTTCATTATACTAGTGCAATATTTGTGGGTACTAATTTCCACTGGGGTTTTCCTCTATTCAAGGTTTCCCCATAATCATATTATGTGTTATGTGATCTTGTGTTAAGCTTTAAGTGATATATAATTGATTTATATTTAAAGTTGCTGAAATTGAATAATTAGCTAAACATTGAGTCAACCCCCCCCCATCTCAGTGTTTCCAGCAATTGGTATCAGAGCTCTGGTCCTCTAAGAGAGAAGTTTAACCACTTGAGGAGATCATGGATTTAGCAAAAGCTAAAAATCTAAAAAAGAATCTTGAAGCAACCCTTGAAGATATAGATAGATTTGAGAAAGAAAATGAGGAACTTAAACTAAAGGTTGATGGCTCTAAAATGCTTATCAAGAAATTAAGGAAAGATCTGAAAGATTGCTCTACAAATGATTTGGAAAAAATGGTCAAGAAGCTGAATGAAGAGAACATGTCTTTGAAGGATAAGATAGAAGAATTGAATGATCAATTAACTGATAGCCTAATATCTATTGAAGAGAAGAACAAAGAAAATAAACAGTTAGATGAAGAACTCATACAAGACAATATGAAAATCTTGGAATTGGAAAACATCAAGAAGAAGATTGAATATAAATTATCAAGAGTAAAAGACAAGATTGATAAACTTCACACAAGTTATGATTTAATTCAATCACAGCTTTATGCATAGAAACTAAAAGGTGATACCACTGGCATGGGATACAGTATAGCTCAAATTGAGATCAATTCATCACAAGAAAGAAAGAAATCTCTAAGAGAATCTACAGCAGAAAATAAAATGGAAACTCTTGAAGAGACTAAAACAGAACCAACAAAAGATAAGCACAAGATAGTTACCCACACTTGCTATTCCTATAACAAGCATGGACACATGGCAAGAGATTTTAAGGATGTAAGACCATTCAATGGTTACTATTACTCATGTAATAATTTTGGTCATAGAGCTATTCATTGCAGTTTAAATCAAAGAAATTACTCACAACTGAACCAAAGGAATCATACTCAATACAATCAGAGAAATCGACCTCAAAGAAACTTGTAGAACATCACATGTCAGATATGTAATTACAATGGACACACAGCCAAGCAATGTAGCATGATGAATAACAACATCAAACCTCCTATCATCTATCATTCATGTGGAAAAGTTGGACACATCTCAAGATTTTGTAGGTCAAGAATAAAAGGAAAAGAGAATCCTAAAAAGTCTCTTTTTGAAGAATTAGGAGAAGTTAAGTTTGTGGAAGCTAAAGATAACTTAGATAAAATATGGGTTGAAGTAAAGAAGGATAATGAAGAGAACAAGGTAGTAGATGCATCCTTAGTGGATGCACCTTCTACTTCTGATTAGTTGACCCTCATGGTCTTAGGGGGAGCTATTCTAGCTCTGAACCCCTGCATAACTAGTATACTCACCTCTGAGTATGCGCCTTTGGATTCATGTCTGTGATAAAAAAAGATCACAGTATTCATTCACACATTGTCTATAATGCATTTTGCACAAAGTTTGGAACTCTCTATGCAAACTATGTATGGTAGAAAGCATTAAATGCAGTAAACTTTATAAAGTCAGTAAACATTTGATCATCTTCACATTTGCATTTGAGATCACATAATTTGGAGAGCAGAGGAGCACTAAGCATCAAAGCACTGAAAGATAATATATTTGGTGGTTAAGTGAACAGATAGAAGTTGGATCATAACCCTAGCAATCGTGGCATTTCAATCTTTCATGAATTCCTACTTATCCAAGCAACAAGTAAGGATGGCCACTCCAGTTGTATTCGACATCACTAAAAGGAAAATATTTGTGTTTAAAAAGCATCCTTTCAAGTCCATACTAGATTATTTAGAGGGAGCATTTTCTAAGACTCCACTAGGATTCGTGCATGTAGAAGACATTCACGTGTACATCTACTGTAAGAAGGAAACCGTTGGGGATAACAGTATAGATACTCTCATGGCATCAATGATGAACCCTAACTATTCATTTAAGGATGAATACATGCATCTCATTGATTACCCTATCTTTGAGTACTCTAATGCGCATCAATTCTGAGCAGGATACCTGATGACCTTTACTAGATTGGTGAAGTTCCTGTCTGTATTACTGCAGACCTAATCCATGACATGACTAGACTTCCTAAGACTAGACTAGTTCTTCCAACTGGTAAGGATGTTAAGAAATAGGTTGAGCAAGCATGCTTATCCAAGAGTGATAGGTGCGGTATGACAGTTGATCACATCAAGGAAGATGACATAAAACTATTCACCATGATACTAGGTTAAAAATTTCAGCACACAAGTAGACTAAATAGTGTATCTGCAGCTACTGTCCTAGCGACAGTAAAGATGGTGAAATATAATACTTAGTATAACCTATGTGAGATATTGCATGCTCAATTGATTGATAACATTCAAGCTATTAAGCATGACAAGAGCAAGATATTTAGGTTTGGCTCATTGATCATATATCTCTACTTCCACATAGTAGGTAAAGTTACAAATCTTTACCTAGACAGAAGTAAACCTACTATGTCCCAGATATCACTCAAAGCTACATCAAAGAGTAGTGTGAAGGATTCTATGGACATGGACATCAAAAAATTCAGGATCAAAATGTAGAAGAGGTTCAGATTATCTAAGAAAATAGTTGAGAAGTATAAGGAGACCATATGCTTCATGGTAGAGACTGACTGCACTTGCATAGAGGCAGTTGAGCCCATAACCAAATGGATTCACCCACTTGGTTATGAAGTTGAGGAAGATGTGTTGGAAGGATATACACAAGTTATTTTGTCTATGCCTAAAGATCCTAATGAGCCTAAGTGGGGCACTTACAGAGAAAAGACAAATGAAGTTGATTATGTCCTATATACAGTGTTGATAACAAAAGGAAGGCATCTAGAATCACTTCTAATATCCTAAAATTTCATTGAGTTACACAAGAAGATCTAGACAAAGCTAGGGAAGCTAAGATTGCAAAAGAGCTTAAACAAACAAAAGTTAAAACAGAGAAGTCTGATGATGTGCCCTAGAAGAAGATGAAGAAATCTGATAAAATTACATCTACTCCCTCAACTACTATTGAATTGGAAGCATCTCCACCATCAGTACCAAGTAAGATGACTAGAAGGAAGAAGCAAGCTCCCACAAGTCATCCATCTTCAAGAACCACAAGGAGCAAGGTAAAGAACACTCAAGCCCCTCCTAAGGTAGGATTCAAACCTAGTCTCAACATTCTAAAGAAAAAAACTATGAATGAAGAAAGACTAGATACAATTGCAAAGGTCTATGACAAGTACCAAGAGATTGACAAAATAGAAATACATTCTATGCTCATATCTCACATTATCAAATTTAAAAAGTCAATTCTAGAACTTAAAATAGTGATACTAGATAAATTATGGAACATACTGGAACTAATGAAAAGACAGGCAATTGAGGAAGATATGAGGATTACAGAAGAAACATTAGACAATCTTCTCCCTGTTTGTTCACATGAATAAAAATTAATTCTGCTAAACTTGGTAAAACCTCATCTAAGAACCAAGACAAGGAATCTTCATACAATGAACAATGATTATGAGTTAGTTGGAAAAGAGACTGAAAAATCATTTGCACAAGTGTTTATGAAAAGACACATGTATCCATCAATGATGCCTATAGTTAAAATGACTCCAGTCCCTCCAAAATAGGATAAAGTACCAGAGACTTCTAATGCACCTATGATAGGTCCACAGGATTCAGCACCTAAAGCTCCATCACCCTCAGTGACAGTAAAATATTCAGAAGAAACAATTACAATAAATGATGTTGAGATATCAATGACAACTTCAGATAATGAATTAAATAAGTTTGAGGAAGCACTTGTGAAAACTGAAGAAACTGATAAGGCATGCACTAATGACACTTCTTTGTAGCAAGAACAAATTCCTGTAGAAGACACCACAGGTCTAGATGAAGGAAAAAAGGATGAACTACCCTCTATGGAGATCCCAGTGAAAAATGAATGCATGGATGTCTATCAAAATATTATATTCACTCCTAGAAAACCAGTAACCTCATTGTTGTCAAGGTTGACCCCTGATTCAACAAGCTTAGATGCATGGCAAGAAGAAGATTTGATAAAGATCAGTGTGCTAGCCATGGAAAAATCCAAAGATAAACATGTTATGAGAAACCCTCTCTTTCTGGAAACAGTAAAAATTTTGAATGATCTAGTGCCTGTAGATAATAAAATGGCTAAGATTCAGTCATTTTTTTATGTTGACAGCATCCTAACTAGTTTCAAATCACATTTCACAAGCTTAGTAGACTATGCTACTAAAATTGCAGAAGATGAGTACAAGAAGGAAAGATTGAATGAATCGGTAAAGAACTTTTCTTTAGATCTCAATTCCTTGAAGATTGGTCAAGGAATTTTGAAAGAGTTGGCATCAAAAGGTAGAAAGGTAATAACAAATTGCATGGACAGAGTAAAACTCACCTCGGAACACATCAAGAAGATTGAGGAAGCTGACATCTTGGTTGAAAGTATTAGAAAATCAATTGAAACATCCTCACAAGATATTAATTTATGCAACAATATCTATCAAGGTCAGTTGGACAAGATTGAAAAGGCAAAGTTTGAGATCAATAAGATAAGAATCATGTAGACTCAACTGAGAAATGCACTAGAGCCCTCTCTAGTAGTCTTAAATGAAAATGTCAAATAGATAGATACAACAATTGCTACATATGATCAGGGTCCTTGCATGGATTTGACCAAAATGGAAAAGATCACATATGCCCTATGCACCCATCTACAAACAGTTGATGCACTAAAGGCATTCTGGCAGCAAGTATACATGGAGTAAGTATCTAGAGACCTCAAATTTTAACACCTTTGCGATTAATGTCAAAAGGGGAGTAATGTATAAAAGGAATATGTTATATAGCCTAAGTTATGAGATAATGTTTTTTGTTGTCAAGTCTAAGATTAAAACAACTTGGCCACATTCCTTTGTTGCCATTACTGACAAAGGGGGAGATTGTTGGCAAGTTGACAATTAGAGTAATTATGACTTATTTTATGTTGTCATTATGGCAACAAAGTCATACAAAGTGTTGTCAAGAAAACTTGGAAGACAAAAAATGGCTAAGTATGGAAGAAAGAACAAGACAGAGGTTTGCATTAGATCAAAGCACCAAGGCATGTGCAGAAGATCAAATCAGGATATGCATAGTCATATATAAGCTTTATGATATGCTAAGATGTTAAGTCTATACACACATGGTACAGAAAGACAGTACTAATAAGTTACAACAAGTTAAAGTGCCTCTAGTAGTTTAGGAAATAGAGCATGGAGCCGACTTATGTTTTGGCTCAGCGTATAATATTTTATTGTGTAAAGGCCAAGCGCCTATGATATTATATTTGTAATCATGTCTTTATTATTGGAGTAAACATGCTTAAGCCAATTTTTTTGGAAGCGTTGTGTATTATGTTTTTGGGCTGACTAAGGTCATGTTTATAGTCGCGTTTATTCAGGCATAAACATATATATATATATATATGTAATGAAAAGATATATTTGAGGTGTGGAAGAAAGAAGAAGAGAAGACCAGGGTAAAGATGTCAGCGTGAGATAGAGCCTTTAAAGAAGATAAGAGCATAAGTGCATAATTAAAACTGATCAGACATACGTGTCATATACAATAGTTCACTTTTGGATATAGTACATATCTATCCTCAAGAGGTTGTAGCCTTCTTTCTCATTGAGCAGTGAGCTCTTGGATAGTGAGTCCTCACCCCTAACAGGGTTGTTTGTAAAAGACTCCTAACAGGGTCATACCTTTAACCAGGTCATTGTACTTGCATTGTAAAGACTGCTTCTAATAGGGAAAAGGAACTTTAATAGGTTCATTATACTAGTAAAATATTTATGGGTATTAATTTCCACCAGGGTTTTCCTCTAATTAAGGTTTCCCCATAATCATATTATGTGTTATGTGATCTTGTGTTAAGCTTCAAGTGATATATAATTGATTTATGTTTAAAGTTGTTGAAATTGAATAATTAGCTAAACACATATTCACCCCCCCTCTTAGTGTTTCCAATAGCTTCATCCTCTAACCCTAAACCACCGAGGAAGAGTGATGATGCCAATATAAGGCCTATCTAGCTAATAATTTCATGTTCCTTTATGACAAGATTTTGAGAACTTCATAAGCTTTCATAATACTTTTTCAGACTGTTTATACTTTTATCTCATAATAGCTATATATATACATGTGTGTGTGTGTGTGTGTGTGTGTGTGTGTGTGTGTGTGTGTGTGTGTGTGTGTGTGTGTGTGTGTGTGTGTGTGTGTGTGTGTGTGTGTGTGTGTGT
>MU223107.1:495665-515253 GCA_018584345.1 Thuja plicata | reverse complement strand
TGTGTGTGTGTGTGTGTGTGTGTGTGTGTGTGTGTGTGTGTGTGTGTGTGTGTGTGTGTGTGTGTGTGTGTGTGTGTGTGTGTGTGTGTGTGTGTGTGTGGAACAATCTCAGTTCATAAATATGCTATCTATATGTTGCATGGTTATATGAAACTAAATCTGGTATCTTTTTGTCCTACTTTAAGTTTGGTGGTTTTTCTTGTAGCCATGTGATGAGAGAAAGCTAGTGAAGAAACTTATTATGGATTTTGTCTTGGATAGGTATGTAGGAAATAGTGGATTCATAGGTAAAGAAGAAGTCAACATTAAAGAACAAATTAATACCTTAAAGAGACCTGTTGTTGTGGGGCTTGTGATGATTCCACTAGTCTTGGGTAATAGCAATTTCTGTTGCAGACGAGGTCAATGCTAAAAAATAGCCACGATGGAGTAAATCTAGCAGTGGTGCATTCCTAGATTCATGTGTAAATGAATATAGTTTGTTCCCACATTCAATAACGTTGATCATGTATCTTAATGATATTCATATCCCTGTTGTTGGGGGATCCTAGTTGCTAGGATTTCTATTTTAGAAGTTGTTGTTAAATAAGCTGGAAGTTATGAATCCTTAGTTAGTTAGTATTATGGGAATCCTTTTGTAATCCTATGAGAAAGAAATACAATCTTGTTTTCTGCATTGTTTTATCCTTGTTTCATGAATGAATAAATGAAATCTTAAATTCTTAGTTTCTGAGTTTTTGTTCACTCACTCTTCCATGGGGGCCCATGCAGGAGGTGAACTCAGTTTATAGTTCAGTAGGAAATAGTTGTAAGTCATTTGAAGTATTTAGGACTTTGTTTCTCCTATAGCCATTGGTAATAGCACTGTTGGTTATTCCTCTAGCATAGGCAAGTAGTTAGTTTACTATTACATCATGTTGTTATATCATTAGATTAAGCTGTTAATTCCATTTCCTAGTTTAGTGTTCCTTTTAGCATTTTCCATTTCTTAAATGATGATGACTTCTAAGGTGGATTAAAGCATATACTTTGTTGATACCATTTCAAGTTTACGTCCCTGGTCAATAATTTAATGATTTCAACTGATGTTCTTACTATGATAGCTGGCATTGTTTATTGCAAAGTCACTATAGGGAGGATGTCCAATCCTTAATTGTAGAGGGTATAATATTGACCAGTCATTTTTGGTGTTGTTGCTAGGGATGGTGTCAATTTAGCCTAGACCAGAGTTATCATCTTTGATTTAGTTCAACATTTTTATTTTTATGCATAGAAGAAGAAATCATCTTGGGTGTTTCCTTCCTCAATATAACTAGGCCAAACCATTTAATATCCTTAACCTTGAGCTTGAGGAGCCCCTAGTTGTGAACGTCAAAGAAGAAGAACCATTTGTAATCCCATTTTATAATGAGAAAGAACCATCATCCTCTGAAGAGTCATTTCATTTGAATGAACTCTATGTTGAACCAGAGTATCAACAACCAAGTCTACCTCTAAGGATGGCTCAACCTACCTTTCCTTTCCCTATCCCTCCTCAATAGGGCAACAAAATCTGAAGAACATACCTACTTCTGCAATCCCAAATTTTATGGCCTCATTACTAAAGACCCCGAGACCTTCCTATGTGAGTTCAACATCCTCTGTAGGAGTTATGAATATACAATTGATGCCCATAAATTGAATTTGTTTCCCTCAACTCTTAAAGAGGATTCTCTATGATGGTTCGTGGGGCTGGGAGCTAATGCCATAGCAGAATGGGATGCAATGAGAAATATGTTCATTTCAAAGTATAAGGAATACTGTAGGTGTAGGGATTTAAAGGGAGATGACATTTTTAAAATGTCACAGAAAGAGGATGAGACTTTGGAGGATTATGTCTCTCGGTTCAAGTTTAACTTGTATCGTAACATGCAACACCAGCTGAATGAGGAATCCCAAAAACATATTTTCTTGAAAGGTGTACATGAAGGAAGTATGGAGGCCTTGGACCTTATGGCTTGAGGTGACATCACCCAGAAGAAATGGGTAGATATCAAGAACATCGGCATGAATTATTCAAGATCCACTATTAAAAAGGCCACATGAATCTGAGACTTACCTCATAAGTCTACTAGCTTTGGGGTATCTAAGATGGAACTTTCAAATATTTTTTTAGACTTTAAGCAAGACATCATTAATGATGTTGCTACTCAGTTGGACACCATGCAGGCTAGGCAGAAGAAGGAAGATGCTAATGTTGTTTTAGCTGAATACTGCCCACATTATAGAGACAAAAAGAGAAGCTGCAAGTGCAAGACTATTGCAAATGTGGAGTCCCAGCCAATGCCTACAGAATTTGAAGTTATAGATGAAAATGGAGAGGTGCTCTATGTTGTTCAATGTAGACCATGGGCCCAAAGACCAGGTATGCCACAAGATCCTCTCTAAACTTCTAGCAATAATAATCAATGGAAAAAAATTTAGAATATGGGTCCCCACAGCTTTGGTGGGTATAATAATTGAAAAACCCCAGTAGGGTTGGAAAAACCCCAGCAAGGTTGGAAAAAACCTCAACAGGGTTGGCAATAGCCTCAACAGGGTTGGAAACAACCTCAACAAGGTTGGCAACAACCCAATCAGTGGTCTAGCCAATCCAATCAGCAAGCTTTAATGCCACCACCTCAGCAGTAGGCTATAATGACTCATCTTGTAGCCAATAGAAATCCACCTAAGAAAACCTAGTTGCTAGATCAGCCTAATCCTAATCCCAATAATAATTTTCCAGCTCAATACCAAAGATATGCCATCTCCTTAAATAATATTCATCTTAGGTCAGGAACTATTATTGCCTCTCCTACAACACCTATAATCATGGAGGTTGAAGAGCCACCTTCTCAATCAACTGATGTGCCATCTCCATAGAGCTCTCCTATAGATAAAGAGCCCCCATTTCCACAAAGGTTAGTCAACCAAGCTGAGCCCATAGTCCACCCTATAGTAGCTGATTTACTCAATCAATTGAAGCAAATGACAGTAAAAATACCACTACTCGGTGCAATCAAAGAAGTTCCTGTCTACACCAAAGCTATTAGGGAAGCTTGTATAAACAACTAGGGAGGAAGAAGAGGGATCCTAAGACTATTCATGTGGTAGGGCAGTTATCTGATCTTATGCTGGAAAATTTAACTATTCCCAAATACTCTGATCCAGGGAGCCCTGTAGTTACCATTGCTATTCATGGTATGAAGGTTCAAAATGCCTTATTCGGTCTAGGTGCCTCTATAAATGTCATGACCAAGGAGGTACTATCTCAATTGAATATTTTTTGTCTTAGATATACCCCATCCATCCTACAACTTGTTGATAGCTCTACTGTCAAACCCGATGGGATGATAGAAGACATCATTGTTACCTTACACTCTACGGAGTATCTAATGGATTTCTTCTCTCACCTAAAGCTAATATGGGAGGGTATCCTTTGATCCTATGAAGACCATGGTTGGCCACTGATGATTCCTTCATAGTGTGTAGGTCTAGGAAAATGACCATATCTAATGGTGTCCATAGCAAGAACCCGACCCTATATTCCCATGCTTAACCCATATTGCAAGATGATGAGGTAGTATGGCTAGAATTAGAGGATGTAGAAACCAAAGTCAAATCAATCCATCAACTCGTGGTGATAGGAAGGGAGCCACATGTATCCTCTAGGAAAGAAGATGAGATAATTTCATCCATTATCACTAATGAATATGGCATATATTCCCAGTTGTGTCCGCAATCAAACTGTATTTTGGAGACTATTTTGCCTACTCCACATGCATCTCCATACTCACTAACCTCCCACTTTCTTCATTCCTTATTACCCCATTAGATGGATTCTCCACCAACTACTTAGTTGACCATGTTGGATAAAGTAGTTAAAATGGAAGTTAGTCCAGGAAAAGAATTGAATGTCAGCAAAACCCTGTCATTGCCACATCAGAAAGATATCCTTAAACTGCTATAGCAAAACCAGTAGGCATTTGCCTAGGATTATATAGGTGTGAAGGGGTTGGATCCTAAAATTCATACTCATCAGATCTATATCAGTCTAGAGTATAAAATGGTAAGGCATCCTGAGAGGAGAGCAAATCCTTTTCTAAGAGACATAGTCAAGACTAAGCTTCAGAAATTGTTAAACGTTGGTTTCATCTAGCCCATTTCTGATAGCCAATGGGTGTCACCTTTAGTCATAGTACCCAAAAAAGGAGGTAAATGGAAAGTTTGTATGGATTATCAGGAGCTCAATATAGCCACTAAGAAGGACCATTTTCCACTCAAATTTATAGACCAAGTCCTTGATAATCAAGCAGGTAAGAAATTTTTTTCTTTCTTGGACGGGTTCAGTGGTTACAACCAAATCCATATAGCTCCAGAGGACCAGGAGAAAACTAAATTTACTTATCTATGGGGAGCTTTTGCCTACTCTATCCTACCATTTGGCTTGTGCAATGCCCCAGCCACTTTCTAATGAGCTGTCATCAGTATCTTTTCAGACATATCTGCTGACTGTATGGAAATTTACATTGACGACTTCACTTTTTATGGGGACACTTTGATGAAGCTAAATACAATCTAGAAAAGGTACTCCAGAGATGTTAGGACTATAATCTTTCTCTCAATAGTGAGAAATACTTCATGATTATGGAGGAAGGTGTTGTTCTAGGAAATTACATCTCCTCACATGGCATCCAGGTACATCCAGAAAACATTACAGTAATCAGCACTCTGTCTACTCCAGAAAAGCAAAAAGATGTTAGGATATTTCTCAGGCATGTTGGATACTATAGGTAGTTTATTAAATATTACGGTGAAATGGCAACACCCCTTTTTAACTTGTTGAAAAAGGATTGTGATTTCTCTTAGAATTCTGCATGCGGACAATCTTTCCTCCAGCTTAAGGGTGTTCTCACCATAGCTCTGGTATTGAGAGGTCCCAATCAGGGATTACCATTCCATATTCACATAGATACCTCTGACTATGCCATTGGAGTAGTGTTCAGCCAGAAATCAGATGTTGTTGAACATGCCATTTAATTCATGAGTAAGAACCTCTAGGGAGTTGAATTCAATTACACTATGATAGAGAAGGACTTGTTGGTATTCATCTAGTCATCTATCCTAATAATAAACCAGCCATATCTAGAAGGTTGGCTCGATGGTTGCTACTAATGCAGGAGTTTGATATTACGATTGTGGAAAAACCTAGGAAAGCCAATGTAGTAGCTGACTTTCTTTCCCTCTTGCAGGTTCCTGACGATCCTGCAACCATTGATGATAGTTTTCCAGATGAGCATCTCTTCCTATTATCAGCACACAACCCATGGTATGATGACATTGCAAACTATCTCACCACAGGGAGGACACCAGCTCACTTCTCTTCCAAGGAACAGAAATTGGTGGCTAAGAAGGGTTTTAACTGTTCTTGGATTGTCGGTTTCATGTTTTATACTAGTCTAGATCAGATTATGCGAAGGTGCATCTGAGAAGATGGAACCTATGACATACTTCAGGCATGTCAAGATGAGTCATGTGGTAACCACTTTGCAAAAAAGTAGATGGCTTTCAAAATCTTGACTTTTGGGTACTATTGGTCGACTCTCCACAAGGATTTTGCTAGGTATACCAAGAAATATGATCGGTGCCAATGCATGGGAAGACCTATTAAAACTGATGAGATGCCCCTACAACCTCAAGTCATTGTGGCCCCTTTTGACAAATGGGGGATTGACTTTGTTGGACCCATTGACCCTTCTTCTCAGGGTAAGTCTTACATTTTGGTTTGTACCAATTATGTTACTAGGTGGGCTGAGGATAAACCAATGAAGCATCCTCGGGATAACAATGTTCACAAATTTTTATATGAATGCATCTTTACAAGATTTGGTGTTCCCAGAGAAATAGTGTTTGATCAGGGTGCTCAATTCACTTCCAACCTTATAGCTTCCTTGATGAAACAGTATAAGATTCCCCATGGAAATTCATCCCCTTACCATCCACAAGCCAATGGCTAGGTGGATGTTACTAATTGAGAGATGGAAGCCATCCTTACCAAGACTATCTCTCTTCATAAGAAAGGTTGAGCCTCCAAGCTTCCTAAAGCACTCTGGGTCTATAGGACTACTTGGAAAACTACTACAGGGTTTTCCCCATTTCAACTAGTTTACGGTAAGTCTACCATGATGCCAGTATAATTCAAGCATAAGACACTATGCATCGGGTTGGAGCTTAGTCTAGATCTTACTAAATCTCAACAAGAGCACATCCTCAACTTGAACAGCCTTGATGAATTATGGAAGTCTGCTTTGGCTAACACAGAGTTGGTGCAGCAACAGAGGAAGTAGTGGCATGAAAATTTTATTAAGGATAATACATTTGCAGTCAGTAACTGGGCCCTTTTGTATGAATCCAAATACTAGCATACTCCTGGTAAGTTTCAAACATGCTAGTTAAGGCCTTATGAAATTATTATATTTTTTTCGAATGGTGTTGTGTAGTTGTCTACTGTTGACCCTGTCTATTTCAAATTACTGGTTAATGGAGAATGACTTAAGTTGTACCATAAACCCCAAAGCAAGGCACAGTTCCTGTAGCAATTTGGTTATGAACAAGTCCACGAGCCTCCTGTAGAAAATGCATATAAGCCCCTCTCTCATATTCGTTCTTCACTTTAAGCCACATTTTCAATACCCCATAATAATTACTTTCCTCTAGGAAGTACTTTCTCCACAATAAATTTCATTTCATTATTACTTATCTTCCACCCATCCACCTCATTATTCTCCAACATTGGATGAAAATTTCACGCATCCGCTAGTACTTTATTAGGTTTGTGTGTACTATCTTTGGCATTTACGTCATTAATTAGTTTTTAATTAGCTTTGGTCTTGTCACATGTGCAATTGTGGGACCAATTGCTTACTTAAGCTGGGGGGAGAAAATATGAGATTTGTTTTACATATCTATGTACATATTGAATGCTATAGGTTTTAAACTTTTAAATGTTGTACCCTTTTGCACGAATGTTTCCCAATTTAGCTTTTGAGATATGACAGCCTCAAAATGAGCAATTTATTTTGCATAAAGAAGCAAAGGTATCCAATGCGGATGTGTGTTGAGTAATTTTGAATAGTTAAGTTCTTGAGATCTGATAGATTTGCATTCATTTTCTCATACAGTGCTTAAAAATCTTTAAACTCCAGAACTTTCCATCTTTGCAAAACCTACAGCTTCGCACTTTTGACGTTCTCTACAACATTCTTGATATAGATTTTGTGTACTCTCTACAATTTTTTTTGTGTCCTTCATACTCTACGAGAATAGGTGGTGATTTGATTCGATGTGAACCAACGGTTCATAATCTTTTGCTAAACAATCAAGCTTGTATGCCATGATTCTGAGCCAGGGGTTGGCTTAATTATATTTATAAGCTTACCAAGTGGGATGGAGAGGTGGCATTGTAGTTTTTAAACATGTTGCATGATGGAGTGGCCACTTTCAAAGGATTGAGGGTGTTGTTTTCACAAAAATTCATGGCAGAACTAATGGGGTTACCACAGGAAGAAGAAGAGTTTTTAGAAAGCTTCAACCTAGCAACTGTGAGAGCATAATTCACTCTCCATTTAGACCCGCCATTAGAAATCAACAAGAAATAGGGTACTACTAGGATGTCTCTACCTAAAGGTTACAAGCAATGTGCAATGTTCATTATAAAATATTTCACTTGTGAAGGTCATCAAGCCTACTTGCATGTTGTTCATTTCAAATTTTTGAGCTGCCTACGACACGATAACCAGCCCATAAATGTACCCAATTTACTATTCAATCTCTTGAAGAAAAGGGCTTCATTGGTACAATAAGGTAAGCCTAACACCATCTCCCATTATTGTCTAATTAATTTAATTATTGAAAAGGCATTGAGAGAACAGTTTGACATGACATGGGAGGATTTTCTATTAGGAGAATTTGAGAAGAAAGCCCTAAGTCCTTTAAGGAGTAGGGTTGGAAGGGGGGTCCAAACTAAACATAGGGTTTTCAATATTATTGAGGAATTAGGATTAGGGTTTTCTTTAGAAAGAAAACTTAGGTCTAAAAACCCTAGGTGTCCTCCTGAAGCTTCTGCATCTGGGTCATCTCAGAATAAGGGTAAGATGAAAATCTCTGAGAAGAAAGATTTTGAAGAAAAGGTCTCCTCCCTATCCAATGAAAATACAACTCCTAAAAAATATAGAAGGGATAAATGAAAACAAGCTATCTCTGGTTCTTCTAAATGCACCAAGAAATAGGACCTTGTAGCTCAAACCACTTCTAAGAAGTGAAAGATTGCTAATGAAAAGGAGGAAACCCCTTTAAGGATAAGTTGTAGGAAGAAGAAGAGTATGCCCAGAGATACATCACCAGTAGGGTCATCCGTTGGTCTTGACATTCCCAAGATAGAGAATCCAAGAAGAGAAGAACTAAAGGACAATCAGTAGGAGTTGCCTAGCGAGTTTCTTGCATCCAAGAGTAAACAATCCCCTAAAGTCAAAATGAACACAGAATGTATAATAATCAAAGATGATTCTAGTTTTGATAAACAATCTGACAGGTTCCAAAGGAGGGGTCCATCTTCTCGTAGACTCCAAATTTTTTATGATCTCATTGAATCAGATGATGATGAAATTTTAGGGGAATACTTTTCTAATGAAGAAGGTCTATCGGATTCACCTCCTGCAGCAACAGATAGGAGTCTGTTTGGAGAAAAATCTAGTATCGATATGAGATTTGTCAATAAGGTGGCTGAGCAAGTTTTAAACCAAGGATTGGATGCACTAGCTACCTCTACCCAACAATGTAATAAGCCTAAGAGGTCCATCATAATCTATCTAAACCCCTCAGGGGATGTACCCATAGGAAATGAAAGTTCAGCTAATATACAAGTAGCAGGGGAAAACCCTGATGAAAGCACTCTACCAGATATCCCTTGCCCTATGACTCCATTTTCTGTTATCTTTCAACTGAAAAATCAATTAATAAGGGAAAGAGAATAATGGAGACACTAGAAGAAGGCATTGCACCAAGTCATTGATCAAACTTATCAGGAACTTGTGGAAAAAGAGGAGGAGGTAGAACAACTACAAGAGAAATTAACTAAGGTAACATCAGTTATCCCTGAGCTAATGAGCTATAGGTCTCCCTCTCCTATTTATGCTATATTTATTAAAGAGAAGTTGTTGAATTATGAATTGACTAGCATAGTAAGGAATAAGTCTTCATTGCTAAATAAGCCCATTGAATTCTTTCAAGTCATTCATATTTCTTCTGTAGCAATTCAAAACCTGTTATGTGAACTCTTCCTAAACAACCTAGTTGTTCCCAATAATAGGGATTGGAATCCTCTACCATATGTTGGGGATATCCAGTTGACAACACTTATGTCATGCGTATAGAATGATATTAGTAGGGAATCCCAAGACAAAGCATACAAGGAATTAGAGGATGAAATTCCTCTAAACCCATGACCAAAAGGCAAGAACCCCAAGACCTATTACTATGAATAGATGAAATAAGCCCAGTCAGAGTTAGGAAGAAAAATCATTGATCCTCTTAGGGAGGCATCCTTCGATGAGTACAATCATATGGCTGAAACTGAGTTACCTAAAGCAACAAGATCAATTCAATGGCACTGGATCAACATGACCAGGGACTTGATAAATAAAGAGCCACATTCACCCCTTAATTTCACAATAGAAAATAGGTGTGTTCCATGGTATGTTACATTGGGCAGGGTAAGGCAGAGTTACTAGGTTCCACTTACATTCCATCCACCCCTACTTATTTCCCCTCTTTTGGCCAATTCAGAAAATTTAGAGGACTATGACATGACAAGGGAAGTAAGAAGGTGGGAATCACACAGGGACACTAAAAGATTTTACTGGAGCTTGGAAAAATGAGGTATTGGACAAAGTGCAGCTACAGATCTCAGAATGTAGGCAAGGTTGAAGAATTATCTATTTACTAGAGGACCAGAAAAAGGCAAAGTTAGGGGGAATGATGAGGCCAATATAAGGCCTATCTAGCTTATAATTTCATGTTCTTTAATGACTAGATTTTGAGAACTTCATAAGCTTTCATAACACTTTTTTAGAATGTTTATACTTATATCACAGAAATTCTATATACATATATATGTGAATATGTGTGGAAAATTTTAAGTTTATAAATATGATATCTATATGCTGCATGGTTATATGAAACTAAATCTGGTATCTTTTTGTCCTACTTTAAGTTGGGTGGATTTTCCTATAGCCATGTGATGAGAGAAATCTATTGAAGAAACTTATTATGGATTTTTTCTTGGATACGTATGCACGCTAATCTTTTGTAGGAAACAGTGGATCCGCGGGTAAAGAAGAAGTCAACATTAAAGCACAAAGTAATACCTTAAAGACACCAGCTATTGCGGGGCTCATGATGATTCCACTACTCTCAGGTGATAGCGGTTTCTATTGTAGATGAGGTCAATGTTGAAAAATAGCCACGATGGAGTAAATCTAGCAATGGCACATTCCTAGATTCATGTGTAATTGAATATAGTTTGTTCCTAAATTCAATAATGTTGATCATGTATCTTAATGATTGTCATATCCCTGATGTTGGGAGATCCTAGTGGCTAGGAGTTCTATTTTAGAAGTTGTTGTTAAATAAGCTGGAAGTTCTAATTCCTTAGTTAGTCACTATTACGGGAATCCTTTTGTAATCTAGTGAGAAAGAAATACAATCTTGTTTTCTGCATTTTTGTATCCTTGTTTCATGAATGAATAAATGAAATCTTCAATTTTTAGTTTCTGAGTTTTTGTTCATTCACTCTTCTGTGGGGGCCCACGTGGGAGGTGAACTCAGTTTATAGTTCTTTAGGAAATAGTTATACGTCATTTGAAGTATTTAGGACTTTTTTTGTCCTACATCCACTGATAATAGCACTATTGGTTGTTCTTGTAGCATAGGCAAGTAGTTAGTTTACTATTATAGCATGTTCTTATATCTTTAGATTAAGCTGTCAATTCCATTTCCTAGTTTAGTTTTCCTTTCAGCATTTTCCATTCCTTAAATGGTGATGAATTCTAAGGTGGATTAAAGCATATACTTTGTTGATACCATTTCAATTTTATTTCCCTGGTTAATAATTTTATTAAGCTCAGTATGATGTTCTTAGTATGATAGCTAGCATTGTTTATTGCAAAGTCACTATAAGGAGGATGTCAAATCCTTAATTGCAGAGGGTATAATACTGACCAGTCAAAGAGATCTCATGAAATTGGTACTCCTATTTCTATTAGAAAGAAAAGTAAAAGAAAGAAATATAATGTTTTTTCTTGAAGCCCCACCTTCTATAAAAACTAGGTCTACCTCCGGGAAAGACAAAGATAAAACCCTGGAAATAGAAGAAGTAATTCCAAAGCAAAAACCTAGCATTAAGAATTATAGTGAAAAATCTAATGAAACCTTGCCCTCACATGAGGGAGAAACACCAGAAAAACCTCCTTTAGCAGCTACGGAGGAAGTGTCTACCATTAGGAGGAAATACAAGAATCCTCCATGCTCTTCCAAAGCCCCTGGTAGAAGAAGTGCAAGGATTTTTGCAAATATCAACAAGGATGTTGAGTCACCTGTTAAAAATGTTAATATAGAATCCTCTGAATCTATGAATAGATCCTCTTTTAGGACAATGATTCATGAAAATGCAGACAGTGACATTGTTTCCCATGATAAGAATTTCAAAGCAGAAGTTAACCCTAAAGTTGACTATATCCTCATTGATAGTGATGGAGATTATGAAGAGGCAGAGGATTTTGTTGATAAATCTATTAGACAAGATATTTTTGATGATTCAAAAAATTTCCCTTCTAATGAATTCCCTAAACTCAATAAGGATGTTATTGAAGAGGTTCTAGAACAAATTAATAACGATGGGTTGAACACACTAGCTAGGGCAGCTAAATCTTGTCAAGGGGATAATGTAGTAAAAAATCTTGTTGTGTGGAAAGAAAATTCCTCCACAAAGGAAAACATAATAAAAGGTCCTCAGCTTGTACAAGGATGGGCTGGAATTTTTAATCAAGAAGCCATGCCACCACTAGACCTATTTACACCCTTAACTACAGGGTTCAGTTTGTATCAATAATTGTTATGGGAAAGGGGACAATGAGATTTAGAGAAATAAAAATTGAAATGAACCATTGACTAGAAATCTCATCAATTGGAGCATAAAATAGATCAAATTGAAGTGTTGAAAAGAAGGGTTGATCAGAGAACTGAATTAATTCCAGAAGTTATGGTATGCAGATCACCATCACTAGTATATGCTTTATTTTTTAAGGAACAATTCATTAATTTCAAGTTAACAATTATTGTGGAAGGATTGGACCCCTTTGTTTCAATACCCCATGAGTTTTATGATGTGTTTCAATCAACTCCTATGTCCTTAAAGAATTTATTGTATGAGTTATATTTGCATAATCTTGTTGTGCCGGATGAAAGGGACTGGAATTCACTCCTTTATGTGGGGGATGTCTAATTGAGAGCAGTAATGTATTGGATAAAAAATGAAATAAGTAGGGAATATCAAGATTTACCTTATAAAAACAATGAAATGGAGACACCCTTGCTTATGACATATGAAGTTCAACATTTCAGACAAAATTTTCTCAATTGGCTTTCAGTCACTGTGAATCCAAGTGGAGCCAACAAAGTTTTCCCAATTAGAGAGAAAGCCTATATAGATTGGTATAAAAACTCATCACATGATATTGCGACTATAATCACTGCTTGTAGGTAGAGATGGATAAGGATGTCCCACTACCTAAAGGTTAGAGAACCCCATTCTCCACATAACCTGACTCTTGATACTAAAAGAGCCCCATGGTACATCATGTTGGGAAGGAAAATGCTTAATTATTGGTTTCAATTAAGATTCCAACCAACTATTCTCCTATAGCCATTACTAGCAATGAATGAAAATGTCAAAGATCATGACATGGATAGATAATTTAAGAAATGGGAAAGACTCGAGGAGAATCATGGATACTTTAACTACATTGATGACGAGTCAGGGGAGAAGACTACCAATGACCTAGGGCTAAGAGCCAGGGTCCGCAACTTTATGATTGTTGGAGAGAAGCAATAGGATAGTTGGGGGGAGTGATGATCTCTTAAATGGCCATCTTTCTAAGTTCTTTCTATTTCTTCTCAAACAATTTATTTGAAAAATAGATACATGGACGTATGGTTTTATATGTATATTTTATGTGTTTAAAGACATAAAGTAGGAAAATGGATGATAGAAGAACATGGTATATTTGCTTAAAAATAATGGACAGAAATGGAAAAATACAATAATTATATATGCTAATGAATGATCCTTTGCCTATGCCATGTTTTTTGGTAGTTTCCTTCCTGTAGCCATATTCCTTGCAAGAGTATTAATTATAACTTAACACTTTCTTCCTAATATTAATGATGTGAATATGTATGTATCGAATGTTGTGTGTGCATTAATCATTTTACACAGATCATTCATAGCATATTTAAAGATCAGCATAATGGTGCTGAAGAAGTCAAAACTAGTTGTTTCTTCAAGATGCCTTCATGTTGAAGAAGTCAAGTAAGTGCTTGAGAAAGTTAAGGTATTTCTGCAAGATCTTCACATAAGGACCAAGTCAATACAGTTTTCTGTTAAATGCAACAGGCGGATCTAAGACCCACAACACACTATATTCTGGGAGGACTTATTCTTAATGACAGATATTTCTGTTATAAGACATTATGTATCTGTAACAATCCTCATTAATGAAGTGATCTTAGATTTAGGGAGTAGTTATAGTTTTTATTTAAATAAGATGATTGTTGTAACTCTTGGGAGTTAGTCGATTTTTATGAATAGAAGGTTTTGTAGCTCTAGTACTATTTTATCTATCCAAGTGTATTTATTTTCCATGAATGAATATAATGCATAGGTTGAGTTCAATTCTTTTACCTTGTTTGTGTTTCTATTCACTCATCCAAGGGGGCCCACTTGGTGAGTGAAGTACTTTTTTAGAGTAGGAATCATTTCCATGCTTATTTAGAAGTGAAGTAGAACTATGTTGTTCCTATAGCCACTAGTAACAGAAGTAGTAGATTGTTCCAACAGCATAGGAAGATAGAGTAGTTTCTATCCATGATTAATTTTTTTCCTAGAGTAAAATCATTTACTTGTGTTAGCATAGATTTACTAAAGCTTAATACATGTAAATTTCATAAGATTAGTCATGAGGATTAAGATATTTTGAAGCATATACTTTGCAGATGCCATTCCAAGTTTACTTCCCTAGTGGATAATTAAATGAGACTAAATGATCTAATTAGAAACCATTTAGGGTGTCCAATCCTAAAATAAGAAGTCTGATGCTATGGGTTTCTAAGAAAATTGTTTATCCAACCACTATGAACACATCAAGACATCATAGATATGAAAAAATAACTCAATGGTATTTTATTAAAATATCTCTATTTCAATACATTCAAAATGACAAAATATTTAAAACTATACAAAAATCAGAAAATTGCTTCGTAGTTGTGAATTCACCATCTTTTACATTAAATTACAAAATTATATTTATAGAATACACTAGCCATCTTGGAATCCTGAAAGAAACAAGATGCGACAAGCTTTAGATGGATAGGAAAAGTAAAAATCACTATAAGAAAAAAAAAAGTAGTTACAATTTCAGTCGGTAGAGGAAAAGAACTTGAGTAGTTGATTTGCAATCATTCTGGATCTTTTTCAGTTGACAACTTTGTGTGTAGATGTTCAAGGTAACTTCTAAAAGTTGTTATGAGACATAGTGACTGCTAATAGAGGATAATTTACACTACTCTTGATGATAATTACCCTCCCTGTGCTCATTGATTAGGTGCCAAGTTCCATTCACTCATCATCTATTACATCTAGGTCTATTTTTCTCGGCTTCTTCTTCTTGGGCTTAGTTTTTCTGTCCCAAACTATAATCTCTTCATCTATTGGCCAATTAAAATTCTTTATACCCTACAACTAATTTAGTTGTCTTTCCCACCTAGCATTAGTGATAGCCCTTACATTTGTAACAAACTTGACAAAGTCTGTTTTAGCTTTAAATAATTCTTCTAGGGCTTTATTAAATCTGTCCATATCAATAACATTTTCATCTGTTAGGAAGACCTCTTTTGCTAGAAGAAATGTGTCAAATTCTCCCTTCCACTCCTCAACTGCTTTCACCTCATCATTATCTTTTTTGATAGGGGGGATGAACTTGTTAAATTGACGACCAAACATGACTAGCCTTTATTGCATTTGATTGGCCTTCCCCTTAAAAAGGGATAAAGATGTGCCAATCTACTCTATCTTTTCTCCCACCTGGCATATTGCCTCTGAAATGTCTACTCTATGGGGTTGCAGTGCCTCTAGCCTCTCAAACAAAGATCCTCTACCTGACCATACACTTAACAATAGGCCCAAAATTGTTATTTGGTCCTTTACTTCCTTTTCTAGATCAGGCAACTTGATGTACGCCTTGCGCATTGCATCCACCTTTCCCTTAAGTACAATTATCCTATGCTACAAGATGTTCAACAATGCAGAGAGGGAAAACTCATTCCTATCCTTGTCTACTATCTTTGTTTATTGCATAGGCTCCTTAGTGGCACCAGGATGCACAATTGTAATCTCTTGAACTAGAGGAGGAAGAGCTTTGGAGGCCTCTTCCAATTGTTTCTTTAGAGCTTCCACTTTCTCTTGCAATTCCTTGATCTTCATTAGGCCCTTCTCTCTACATTTTCCAAGGCAATTGAATCATCAAAGAGCCTGCCATATCTTTCTGATAATTGCTTTATTTTTTCCTCATTCAAGTGGGAAAAGTGAGTGACAACTTGGGATATTTCCAGATCAGAGGTGTTTTGGACGTCCAAATGATCTTGTCCCCATCCATCTTTTCCTCTACTTTGACCAGATATGGATTTTGAGTTCTTGGAGCCAAGGAACACATAGCGGGAGTTTGGGACTTTGGATCATATCCACAACCTCTTATCATTTCTCCTATTTGAGCCTCTAAGGAAAATTGATCTTCTAGTTTCTTCCTGATCTAATCAATAAAGAATGCAGATGCTAGATCCCATCTAGGCACAAGCAACATCCCACTAGAATTCACCAATTTCCTAGCCTCTTCTAGTTTGATGGTTTCAGATTCAGGGTCATAGGCTTTCAGAGCCTACAAGGCTTCATTTTTTAGAGTCGCACCCTCTGTTATCTACAATTGTGATCCAATTTCCTGTTGCTTTCTCTAGATGATAAAATGATTGAATTCATCAATCTTAATAAATGCATCATCATTTAAAAACTCTTCTTGGTAGAGTTCACTCTCTCATCCTGGCATAATTAGAGGGGCAATTCAACCTCCACCTGGATCTCCATTTCCTTTTTCCTTTCCCTGGTTATTTACTTTATTTCCTTGAAATGGCACGAGAACAAGCTCCTCAATATTTCACAACACTCAACTTTACCATGGTTTATCTAGAGATTCAGATATAATGTCTTCTCCAAGTCATTGAACACTTTATTAACTCTGAGGTTTATCTAGAGACTTGGCACCTTTTCTTTATCTCGTAATCTTTGAATCTTTTATGTCACTCAGGTTAAATGAAGTGACTTAGTGCACACCACTCATATGAGTCTTGATCAATGGTTCTTATTTAATCCAAGCACAACTTCACTCTAACATAGGTTTAATTTGGAGATTCAGTGACCAACTAAGTCTTGTGATCTCTGAATGTTTACCTTAGCTTGGGCCTGGTCTGGAGATTCAAAGATAAGGCTTATCTCTGAATCATTGAATGATTTTATTTACTTGGGTTACATTACAAGATCTAGTGCTAGCCATAGATCTTTTATTCAATCAACGGTCCTCGCTGGATCTCTAAGTGATTTACTTAACTCTGATTTTATCCTGAGATTCAACACCAACCACATAAACTTTACTTTACTTCACCTTTGGCTCACCTTTTAACACTGATTAATTCATCTCTTTATATCTCTAAATCTCACAATGTAACTCTACTTGACTTTACTTTACCATGAAGTAATTCAGAGATTCAAAGATAATAGAAATCTCTAAGTCACTATTTTATTCACTTAACTCTAGTCACTTAAAGAGATTACATGAGAGCTATAGGATCTACTTTGCATCAATAGCTCACAATTTAACTTTCAATAGAGTTAGCATTAACCCTTGGCTTTGTAACTGACCACCACTTTACCAATGGCAAGTCCCACCTTGTAGATAGGACACATGTCATACAAGCACAATGCCTTAATGACTAATCACCTTACATCTCTAGCTTGATGATGAAGGGAAAGGTATTAGAATCCCCAATGGAGATGTCCTAGCCCCAGAAAATAACCACACAATGAAAAAAAAATAACAACACAGAGATTTAGATCCACACAATGCAAATACTTATAATAGAATCATCATATTTTCATCCAACATGCCTGGCTGTAAGGCCTTCCGGGTTACAGCCAAATACAATGCAATTAAGAGGAACTCCACAAGATCTTGCAAGATCCAAACCAAACCCTAGCCACACTCTGGTAGAAACCTCCAGGAAGATCCAAACTTGTGCTCACAAGCCCACCAAGCAATCTCCTTGTTTCCCAAGCCATAGCTACTAGTTCCTCTCAAAACTCACTCCTCTGCCTCTTCCTCTACTCTAGGATGGATGAATAATGACTAAAGACTTCCCCCACAACCCCTACTTATACCAATCTAAGCCACAGGTTGGCCCAGAACATAAATTAAATACAAACACATAAATTAAATGCCACAAGTCGGCCAACAACAACAATTAAATGCCCAAAATTGATGTCTTAGTAAAATCGTGATATCTCCTAGCTCCGGATGAATTAGGACTTGTGCTTCAAATCGTAGGTAGAAATATAGGCCCTCTATAAGCCTTGAAATTTTCATTCTCTAAATATTTGTGGAAAATTACTTATACAGCATGTAATAGGCACCAAACTCCTAAGCAAGGCCGAGCTCCTCCCAGTCCATGCCAAGCAACCAAGACCATGCCAAGTTCCATTAAATACATAAAAACCAATTACCCAAGACCCAAGTAGGTTTATCCAACTCTACCAAACCCATCACACATGAAAATAAGTCCACACAACTCCATCAAATCTCCCAAACATGTAGGATAGCCAACTACCCTAGGATGCTCCTGCATCAGACTCCCCAGGTGCGAAAAGATATTCTCAATAGCTAGAAGAACATCATTCAAGATTCAAAATATAAATCCACAAATGGTTCTTCACATACATGTCCTCCAAACCCTCATTCTGTAAACTCTTTCCCTTGTTCTTTTGTTGCTTCTTCTGCGCATCCTTCCTCAATGTCCCATAGGTTTGTTGTCCACACTGACCTCTAACCTTTTCAGAATATGCCAACTAAACTCAGCTGCCAATGCTCAGGTTCCTTCTACCAACCTCTTCCTTTTTCAAAGGAATCAAGGAATGCTTCTTTCCATCTTTCACAATTGTAAACACATTCTTGACACAATCATGCACAATCCTGCGATCATACTGCCACGGTCTACCAAGCAACAAATGACAACTATTCATGTCCACAATATCACACAGCACTTGATCCTTATACTTTCCAATCTGGAGATCAACAAGGCACTGCTTCCTCACTTCCAAAGCATGCTCACCTTACAGCCAACCAACCCTATAAGGATAAGGATGTCTCATTCTTCTCAAACCAAGTTTCTAAACCATCTCCTCCGCAACAAGGTTATAAGTACTACCACCATCCACAATCACATTACAGACCTTACCACCAGACTTAAAATGGGTCCTAAACAAATTACTCCTCTAACAAGATTCCCGTGTCCTCTGACCAATCAGTACTCACTGAGCTAGTAAACTCTCTCCTTGCTCAAGTTCCTGGTCTTCAGCCTCATCTACAACAGCGGCTCTTCTGTTGCCATCCCTTTACGGACATTCATAAGCATGATGTCCATCTTCATGACATTTGAAACAAGTACCCCTAAATTCACCTTTACCTACCCTTCTCTTTTGATCAACATGTTTTGGTTCAACTTCTGCATTTGGTTTAGCCTTTGCCAAATAGTCCTTCTTCTCCTTCTATCAGGAACTACCTTGATTCTTCCTTTTCAACTTTTCTTTAGCCTTCAAAGCATACTGATAGGCATCCTCAATTGAAGAAATATTCAACATACCAACCTCATCTTGAATATTGAATCTCAAACCATTGATATACTTATCCACCTTCTCCTTAGACAACTCTCTATGTCTAGACCGAATAGTCAACTTGTAAAAATCCTCTGTATAATCTTTCACAGTCATATCCTTTTGTTTCAAATTCTACGACTTCTTAAACAACTCAAGTTCATAATCAGTAGGAATGAACTTAGCCTTCAGTTTAGTTACCATCAATCTCCATCTAGTGATCTTCATTTCACCTTCCTCTTCTCTATCCTACTGTAACTCCTTCCA